>OY747719.1:46724762-46887262 GCA_963556495.2 Valencia hispanica | reverse complement strand
ATAGGCTGCAGAAGTCCTGAGACTAGGGTGGAGCTTCACCTTCCAGTAGAGGACAACCACCCTGAACATCCAGTCAGAGAAATTATGGGATGGTTTAGATCAAAGCTGAGTCATAGGTTAGGTTACATGGCACAGTTGGAGCTCCTCCGCTGAGTGAGGAGCAGGGATGCAGCCATGAAAGAAACACAGCTTCAGGTTAAACCCGGCGTGGAACCAGGGTCAGGGAGAAGTTCCGGTTTCAGGTAAAACCCGGCATGGAACCAGGGTCAGGGAGAAGTTCCGGTTTCAGGTAAAACCCGGCGTGGAACCAGGGTCAGAGAGAAGTTCCGGTTTCAGGTAAAACCCGGCATGGAACCAGGGTCAGAGAGAAGTTCCGGTTTCAGGTAAAACCCGGCATGGAACCAGGGTCAGAGAGAAGTTCCGGTTTCAGGTAAAACCCGGCGTGGAACCAGGGTCAGAGAGAAGTTCCGGTTTCAGGTAAAACCCGCCGTGGAACCAGGGTCAGAGAGAAGTTCCGGTTTCAGGTAAAACCTGCCGTGGAACCAGGGTCAGAGAGAAGTTCCGGTTCAAGGTAAAACTCGGCGTGGAACCAGGGTCAGAGAGAAGTTCCGGTTTCAGGTAAAACCTGCCGTGGAACCAGGGTCAGAGAGAAGTTCCGGTTCAAGGTAAAACTCGGCGTGGAACCAGGGTCAGAGAGAAGTTCTGGTTCAAGGTAAAACCCGGCGTGGAACCAGGGTCAGAGAGAAGTTTCAGTTTCAGGTAAAACCTGCCGTGGAACCAGGGTCAGAGAGAAGTTCCGGTTTCAGGTAAAACCCGGCATGGAACCAGGGTCAGAGAGAAGTTCCGGTTCAAGGTAAAACCCGGCATGGAACCAGGGTCAGAGAGAAGTTCCGGTTCAAGGTAAAACTCGGCGTGGAACCAGGGTCAGAGAGAAGTTCCGGTTTCAGATAAAACCCGGCATGGAACCAGGGTCAGAGAGAAGTTCCGGTTCAAGGTAAAACCCGGCATGGAACCAGGGTCAGAGAGAAGTTCCGGTTCAAGGTAAAACCTGCCGTGGAACCAGGGTCAGAGAGAAGTTCCGGTTTCAGGTAAAACCCGGCGTGGAACTAGGGTCAGAGAGAAGTTCCAGTTTCAGGTAAAACCCGGCATGGAACCAGGGTCAGAGAGAAGTTCCGGTTCAAGGTAAAACCCGGCATGGAACCAGGGTCAGAGAGAAGTTCCGGTTTCAGGTAAAACCCGGCGTGGAACTAGGGTCAGAGAGAAGTTCCGGTTCAAGGTAAAACCCGGCATGGAACCAGGGTCAGAGAGAAGTTCCGGTTCAAGGTAAAACCCGGCATGGAACCAGGGTCAGAGAGAAGTTCCGGTTCAAGGTAAAACCTGCCGTGGAACCAGGGTCAGAGAGAAGTTCCGGTTTCAGGTAAAACCCGGCGTGGAACCAGGGTCAGAGAGAAGTTCCAGTTTCAGGTAAAACCCGGCGTGGAACCAGGGTCAGAGAGAAGTTCCGGTTTCAGGTAAAACCCGGCGTGGAACCAGGGTCAGAGAGAAGTTCCAGTTTCAGGTAAAACCCGGCGTGGAACCAGGGTCAGAGAGAAGTTCCGGTTTCAGGTAAAGCCCGGCGTGGAACCAGGGTCAGAGAGAAGTTCCGGTTTCAGATAAAACCTGCCGTGGAACCAGGGTCAGAGAGAAGTTCCTGCAGGAACACCTCAGAGAATCCTGTTCCTTTCTGAACAAAAATAATCACTCCTTTCTAACGTTGGGTCTGAACATCTAGAGCTTCAGGCAGCTGTTGTTCAGCAGATGAATCTGAGATGCTTTACATGGTTCCAGCTGCTAATATTCAATTCTTCATGGATACTTTATTTGTCTTCTTCCATGAGACAAAGGAGGGACGTCCTGTTCCAACAACCTAAATGATGTCAGTTTCCCCCAGAATGAAATCTCCTCCCGGGGGATCGAGCAGTACTTTCCCAGGCCCGGTCTGTTATCCGGGCCGAGACTCTGCCAGCTGACGTCACTCCACATGCCTTCAAAATGCTCCGAGGATGAAGTCACATCCCTCCGGAGCTGTTAGGCTGATTTCTGTCAGAACCGAGGACCACCTTCCGCTCTAACCATTCTAGTTCTACAGCGAGATCCGTCGTGATGTTCTCATCAGCTCGGTGACAAACGCTCTGAGTTCTGCTGCCATGGGAACAGCAGCTGTTATGAACCCAAACAGGAGGGCCGAATTAGAGCCATGATCTCATGGTGTTTATCAGCGGGCCGCGGTTCTGGAGGGCTCAGGGCCGCAGGGTCCAGTAGAATCCCAGCTGAATCGTGTCCCCAGCGACTGGATCCGGAGAACGAGGCGAGCGGACCGAACCAGCTTCCAGGATGGAGGATCGTCAGGGATGAAAAAGAGGATCCACAGAACCAGCCAGAATTACGACCAATCCGCCTCCTCATGGTTCTTCTGAGGACCTCTGGAGGTCAGCAGCGGTATCTGGCTCTAAGAACCTTTGGTTCTAGTCGGCGTAGCGTCTATGGATCAGATTGTTTTGTCCAGAATGTCCCACGGATTCAGGAAGGATGATGCTGGATCCACGGTTCCCCAGCAGAACCCAGTCCAAAACATCCCAGTAATGCACCTTGGTGCCAGCAGGGTGGTGCACATGGACCGCTCCATCGCTGCACGGTCCGGTTCCGACGTTGTTCCTGGAGATCTCCAGGAACTTAAATGGTGTCGGCGCCCCAACAGGAGCCAGACTCTGGTTCCGAACAGAACCACTTTGGATTCATTAGAGTCCAGGAGGCCTGAATGAAGGTGGAACATCCCACAGAGCAGCAGCTGCCATCTTTTCTCCACAGTTCGGGTCCTGCTGAAGTTACCAAGAACCTCACCGGTTCTGCTTCCGACGATGTGGGCCTGCTGCACCGTTTCCTGTTCTGGGTTCTTCTGAACCAATCAGAGAGAGCAGCAGATCTTTTACTATCTACCAGAACCTCCTGACATCCTGAACCTTTTGGACCTCCGTTTAACGAGTCAGGAGGAAGATGTTCTTCCCGGATTCTGCCTTCGGCTCTGGAGCTGATCAATGTTGATCTCCTTTGGTTATTATGGCGTCTCAGAGAAATCAGACGGGTCTGGTTCTGGTTCTCTTTCATCACACTCACATTTCTCGGGTTCTTGCTGCACATCCAGTAAACACAAACGTTCATCTAAAATGAGTTCTTTAGCTCATAAAAACACGTTTTGTATTGTTTTGGGGCGACGTTACAGATGGTATTTTATGGTTCTACTGACAGTGACTGAACAAAACTAACGTTGGACCCGATTGGTTCGGTCAGCTTTTCCTTCCTGCTCAGCTCGTCCAGAAACGTTTCTCTGGTTCCGGTTAAATGCAGCAGAACCTCCAGGACCGAGATTCACCAGCTGGATTACATCCAGAACCAGCGTGGGTCGGGTCGTTAGGACTATAATACTAATAATAATAATACTAATACTAATAATACTACTAATACTAATACTAATACTAATAACAATACTAATACTAATAATAATAATAATAATACTAATAATAATACTAATAATAATACTAATACTAATACTAATAATACTACTAATAATAATACTAATACTAATACTAATAATAATAATAATAATACTAATACTAATACTAATAATAATACTAATACTAATACTAATAATAATAATACTAATAATAATACTAATACTAATAATAATAATAATACTAATAATACTAATAATAATACTAATACTAATACTAATAATACTACTAATAATAATACTAATACTAATACTAATAATAATACTAATACTAATACTAATAATACTACTAATAATAATACTAATACTAATAATAATAATAATACTAATAATACTAATAATAATACTAATACTAATACTAATAATACTACTAATAATAATACTAATACTAATAATACTACTAATAATAATACTAATAATAATAATAATAATAATAATACTAATAATAATAATAATAATAATAATAATAATAATAATAATAATAATAATAATACTAATACTAATACTAATAATACTACTAATAATAATACTAATACTAATAATAATAATAATAATAATAATAATAATAATAATAATAATAATAATAATAATACTAATACTAATACTAATAATAATACTAATACTAATAATAATAATACTAATAATAATACTAATAATAATAATAATTCTGTCCACATATGAAAGGTTCAGTCCAGTTCTAGCTGTGTTCTCCAGAACCTGTTCTGGTTACAATAACATCCTGCAGCTTTGATCAGTTCAAGAGTTTCTGATTTTGATCAACTGGGAAACGGACCTTCAGTTAAGCCCCCCCCCCCCCCCGAGGGAAGCGACCAATCGGACGCCAAGCTGCCGTCGGTAGGATGACCAGATCCCCACCCAGAAAATGTGGGACAACAGTGAGATTTCTATGCATCAAGATAAAAGTGTGAAATAGGTTTTAAAATTAAAATGATAAATTCCGCAGTTTAGTTCAAAATTTACGTAACATAAACATATAAATATACAGATTTTTGCTCCTTACATTTTTTCAATGCAGATGTACACTTTCTATTGCATCCTACAGCTGCAGTGAATAATTATTTAGTCAATAATTCAGTCAAAATGTCGTTTATTACTCGGTTATTTCTGCAGCAGCTCCTTCTGTTCTGAATTTATGAAGATTAAGATGAAGAATTAAGAAAGCGAAATAGCTTTAATTGGTTAGAATTATTTATGTGGTTTATGTATTTATGTTTGACCTTCGTGTGAGTATGAAGGTCAGTCTAGGCCCCGCCCCCTTTGTATCACTGGCCCCCCCTCCTAGATACACCCCTGCTCAGCAGTCTTGATGAAGTCTTTTTAAGGTTATATAAACATTATTATTCAAGCATTAATATGTGTAATCATTTTGAATATGACGCGCTGATTTAAACTAATTTTAGCGGTTCTGACGCACATTATGCTGAGTTTTTCTTTTGTTTTTGTCTATGAAGTTCTGGTGCTGCTCAGGGGAAAAGCAAAGCGCCAGTTATGGGCCGGGAGCGAAGCTTGGAACGAGCACACATATTTGTTTTATTTATTTTGTTTTTAGCTCCGGAGCGTTGCTGAGCTGTAGTGACAGAAAGATCAAGGGTGAGACGCAGGTGGATGCAATACCTTCTTAAAAAAAAAAAAGAATAGTAAAGAAAGCTGTATATTTGGAGATGTTGGAGGAGAAGCACGTCGGGTTGACTATTTTAAGCTTTTCACCGGGACAGTTTTAAATTACGCCGGTTATTTCTTACTGTTTGACGTGTTTTCACACATACTGCTGTTAATAACAACGCCAGACATCTGGTCCCCCTAGTTGTCGGCCATGTTTCCTACTGGACAGCATTGTGGACAACCACAGCTCAGTGACTGGACATGCGGACAGGAAGAAGACACAGCCTCTCTGAGCTGCCCACTGATGGAAGGGCACCCTGGGTGCAGAGCCATACTGCCCGAATAAAAAAAAACCACCGACTGAGTTATATAATTAACTCAACAACGGTTTACCCCTTGAGTTTAGGAGCATTTTACGCCTGATTGGATCACAGTGAGATCGGACCGGACCTGGAGAAGACGCAGCCAAAGTCGGATCTGCAGGACATCTGGATCTCTGGAAGGAAATGAGGTTTCATCCGCTCTCTAAGTCAGACGGGTTTATAGTTTGTGGATAACGCCACGCCCTGAGCTTCCACAACCAACCTGCAGGTGAGGAGCTCAGAACCACTCACCTGTTTTCTCCGCTGGGTCGATCAGAACCTCAGTCCTCTGCTGACCCGTCTCACATCAGAACCACGGTTTGTCTTCTCGTCTTTAGTCCAGGCTTTGTTCCTTCCTCTCCTTCACAGCCACAGATAGAAAGACGTCCAGCCTGGTGTTCACTGAGGAGAACCAGTCTGGACCTCAGGAGGTCTGCTTGGTCTGGCTGAGGTCATCAGCGGTGACTCGGCTCTAAATTTAACCTGTTCTCTCAGTCTGCCAGCAGTCCAACTCACGGAGGCTTTTCCAGACAGCTGAAGTATCAGCAACTCCTCCTCCTCCTCCTCCTCCTCCTCCTCCGGGTCTCAGCCTGAAATATTTAAGATCTGAACAGAACAATTAGAAACCGTCTGACTCCATTAGAGCTTGACTGATATCATCGTGGAGCCGATAAATCTGCCAATATGTTCCAGGTATCAACCCTCTTGTTGTCTAATCAGACATTTTTGGTCAGCAGAAAGCTGCATGCAGCGCCCCCTCCTGTCTGACACAGAACCCACCAACTCCATGCAGAAAGATCCCAGGCCGGGTTTTGGACCCCAGGACCTGCTGAGTGTTTCCTCTTTAGAAATTTCAACAGAAACTAGAAATGCTGTTTTACACAAATGGTCCTGAAGCTGCACCTATTTTACAGTAAACAGATCAGATCAGCCAGAAATGGCGTTTAACACACATTCATATTTACAGATCTTCCCAATCATGTTCTTTCCTAGTGTTCTGACTGAACTCTGTCCTTTCTGTGGGCTAAAGGATGGTGACACTTTTATTATTTTACATTACATTAACATGACGTGTAATACACTTTAGAATAACAAACTGCTGTCATTGTTATTTTCCAAGCATTATTATTTTTTTTTTATGTTGAAAACTGTTGGGTTTTGTTTGAGTCTAAAACAGATTGGACCAAATGTGTCCTCAAGATGGCGCCACTGAAACTGCCTGTTGAATATTGGTGCAGTTTGTCAAGTTACACAGTCAAAAATTAACAGCAATAATTCAGGTTATTTAGCCTGTCATAAAATAAATAAATAGGGGGGGGGTCATTTTTCAAAGTCATATTTGCATCCATGTTATTTATTAATTTAGAAATGTCACAGTTTCAAACTAAATATTTAGCCAGCAAGCTAAACTGGCTAACTATAGCGTCGAAGTATATATATAACTATTAGGGGTGTAAGAAAATATCAATACGCTGATATATCGTGATATTTTATGTCACGATATTGTATATTCAATATATCAATATCAATATATTCAAAGACAATGTATTGACTTATCTTTTTTTTTTTGAATTTGAATGGAACCATTAATGATAATGAGTAATGTTTGTAGTAAAATTAAAAGTATAACTGGTAGTTTTGTGGCTGTTTTCACCTTCTTTGTTCCAGTGGATCGACTAGATCTGGTCATAAAACTGGATGTTAAAGTATGAAGCAGGTTCCAATGTTTTTGAATGCTGAGACAGTTTTTATACAGTTAAATTCAGTTTTAAAAGAAAATCACAATATATAGTCTTACTGATAGTATTGCAACATATCGCAAAATATTGCATTGTCTCCCCTGTATCGTTATACATACCGTATTACCAGATTTTTACCAATACACATTCTTAATACCTATAAATATATAACTCCAATATTTTGCCCTTGCAGAGAAAAGGAAGTGAACTAAACAAATAAAAGAGCAGACTCTACCTGCTGAGGAGGCTGAGATCTTCCTAAAGACCTTCTTTGACTCTGCAGTGGCATCAGCCATCTTTTATGGAGCAGCGGTTTATCTACAGCTGAGAGGAAGAGGTTGGATCAGCTGCTCTGCTCTAGGGCGCCCCCTGGATCCAGTGCAGGTGGTGGGACGCTGCAGAGCTCCTTCAGTGACAGACTGCAGCTCCATCCTCGGTGCATGAAGGAGCGTTTTCTCAGATCCTCCCTGCAGCTGTTAGACTCTACAACCAGAACTGCTCCCAACAAACTGTCATGTTTACACCCCTGCTGTAATTTGTCCTGTTTAACTCACTTTAAGTAACATTTCTGTTTGATGGTAAAGTTATTGCCTAAGCAAAAAAGGCCTTTACTTTCACACTATTATGTGTTATTTATTCCCCCCCAAAAATGGATACATAAAATCACATGATCATCTAGAATATGAGGTTTTATTGTATTTACACCATACATTTTATTTGTTTTTAAACCGTTGCTCTTTTCTACACAAATACATGAAAATATGAATAAATGAGAATAAGAATAGAAAATGACTTTTAAAAAGTGTTTCTCTTTGGCATATTCTAGTTTAATCTTTTCATTTAATTCTAATTTTAAGTAACTTAACCTTTGACTCGTAAAGAAGTCTCTTATATCCAGTTTTCTTTTCTTTGACATCCTTCAAATCCTACAGCACACACGCACGCGCGTACGCGCGCGCACACACGCGCGCGCGCACGCGCATGCATGCACGCAAACAAACAGACACAAACACAAAATGTAAATGACAGCAGTTAAACACATCTAGCCGACGTGACACAGGAAGAACTAATGCCAAACGTGTCGACAACTTGCGTCTCATCCGGCCGGATTAGAACATAGAATGACAGCCAATCACATGTAAGTTAGCAAGAACCCGGCAGCCAATCAGGAAGCGATATTTGAGTTAGAGGCGGGATTTCTAAGCAGAGACCGGCGACATTTAACCCTTTGTGTGCCGTAATCATTGACTAAACACTACGGGTAGCGGTTGTATTGATAGTGACGTCACAGTAGCGGCTGAATATTGGTACCCAATTCTACGCCCTAGATTTTTTTTTACTATCCTACTCAGTTGCACATTCTAATCTGAGTATGCCACTTTATTTTTAATAACTGCACAGTACTCTGGTTTTGTAATTTTGTCCTTAATGTACATATACCTGCTAAATTCTTAAATGCTGTTTTTCTACTGGTGTGAATCTAAATGCTGCTATTACTTGCCACTTTGCTGCTGTTACAGCTGAATTTCACCTTTTGTGGGACAATAAAGGATTATTCTATCTAGTCACTGTTGCTTTAAATCTATCAATAACCTATAAAAGGTTTGCATCGCTGTTAAACTGGTTAATTCTACGTTTTAAACTGAAATGTTGGACATGTTGGGAGGAAAGTAAACAGTGATAAAGAGCAAACATTCAGGTTTACACGAAGGAAAAACGCAGATATTTTCCTGCGGTTTGGCTTCTCATTTACACGAAAACCCCGTTTTTATCACAGAAAACGCTTATTTCTAAAAACTCCGGCCAAACCGGAGATTTGCGTTTTCTCCGCTTTAAGCGTTTGCGTGTGGACAGAAATAACCGGAGTTTTCAGGTCTGCAACGTCACTTTCCGCAACAAAAATGCTCCGACATCACATGTGCGACCTGTGTTTACACTCAGAAACAGCATTTATGCCCTCAGAGACGTGGCGTCATCGATTATCCAAACGCTTTTTACTTGCTTGTCTTTACAAGCTCAGTTACTGCTCTATGTAGAAGTTAGAACATAGAAAGTTACTCTGAGTGGATAGGATTTGGGGGAACTACTGCCCCCTACAGGTTTGGCATGTCTATGGATGTGCTTAACAACACACTTATGCGGTTAGGTGTGGACTGGATTTTTTTTTTTAAACGAGGTGGTGAAAATATTCGTTTTTTTAAAAACCGGCTACGTGTGAACATAGCCTCAGTCTCAGCACCAGTTTATATAGAGAATCACAAGACAGCGTTTATTTTGGCAGTTGATCTCTATTTATCACTAAGTAAATGCGAAGCTGATTATTTAGCTAGCTAATTTAGCTTGCCGCTAGCAAAATATTTAGCTTCAAACTAAATATTTGGCTAGCTAATTTAGCTTGTTGCTAGCTAAATATTTAGCTTCAAACTAAATATTTGGCTAGCTAACTTAGCTTGTCGCTAGCTAAATATTTAGCTTCAAACTAAATATTTAGCTAGCTAATTTAGCTTCTTGCTAGCTAAATATTTAGCTTCAAACTAAATATTTGGATAGCTAATTTAGCTTGTTGCTAGCTAAATATTTAGCTTCAAACTAAATATTTGGCTAGCTAACTTAGCTTGTCGCTAGCTAAATATTTAGCTTCAAACTAAATATTTAGCTAGCTAATTTAGCTTCTTGCTAGCTAAATATTTAGCTTCAAACTAAATATTTGGCTAGCTAACTTAGATTGTCGCTAGCTAAATATTTAGCTTCAAACTAAATATTTAGCTAGCTAATTTAGCTTGCCGCTAGCAAAATATTTAGCTTCAAACTAAATATTTAGCTAGCTAATTTAGCTTGTTGCTAGCAAAATATTTAGCTTCAAACTAAATATTTAGCTAGCTAATTTAGCTTGCCGCTAGCAAAATATTTAGCTTCAAACTAAATATTTAGGTAGCTAATTTAGCTTGTTGCTAGCAAAATATTTAGCTTTAAACTAAATATTTGGCTAGCTAATTTAGCTTCTTGCTAGCTAAATATTTAGCTTCAAACTAAATATTTGGCTAGCTAATTTCGCTTGTTGCTAGCTAATTATTTAGTTTCAAACTAAATATTTTGATAGCTAACTTAGATTGTCGCTAGCTAAATATTTAGCTAGCTAATTTAGCTTGCCACTAGTTAAATATTTAGCTAGGTAATTTAGCTTGCTGCTAGTTAAATATTTAGCTAATAACTAAATATTTAGTTAGCTAATTTTGCCTGCCACTAGCAAAATATTTAGCTTCAAACTAAATATTTGGCTAACTAATTTTGCTTGCTGCTAGCTAAATATTTAGCTTCAAACTAAATATTTGGTTAGCTAATTTTGACTGCCACTAGCAAAATATTTAGCTTCAAACTAAATATTTGGCTAGCTAATTTAGCTTGCCGCTAGCTAAATATTTAGCTTCAAACTAAATATTTAGTTAGCTAATTTTGCCTGCCGCTAGCAAAATATTTAGCTTCAAACTAAATATTTAGCTAGCTAATTTAGCTTGTCGCTAGCAAAATATTTAGCTTCAAACTAAATATTTGGCTAGCTAATTTAGCTTGTCGCTAGCAAAATATTTAGCTTCAAACTAAATATTTAGCTAGCTAATTTAGCTTGTCGCTAGCAAAATATTTAGCTTCAAACTAAATATTTGGCTAGCTAATTTAGCTTGCCGCTAGCTAAATATTTAGCTTCAAACTAAATATTTGGCTAGCTGATTTAGCTTGCCGCTAGCTAAATATTTAGCTAGCAAAGTGTTTAGTTCGCAGTTATATATTTAGGTTGGAGACTAAACTTTTTGTTGAAACGCTACATGTTTAATTTGTAAACTAACTATTTAACCTGCTACCTAAATATTTAGTTTGAAACATATTTATAAATGAATAAATAACATGGATGCAATATGATTTTGAAAAAAGAACCCCCATTTATTTCTCTTATGAAAGGCTAAATAACCCAAATTATTGCTGTTAACTTTTGACTGTGTAAATCTTGAAATGGCGCCCAATAGTTGGAAGGGAAGAAGGAACAATGCCTGTGAAGCATGGAGAGGGTTAATATAATCAACGCAGATAGCTGCACATAGTTTCTTACAGTAATGATTTCAAAAGGAGATGTACAGTGTGGTAATAAAGTATTTAATTAGTTGTCCCCCTTAATAAGATGAGAGGGGTCTGTAATTTTTATCATAGTTTCACTTCAACAGTGAGAGACAGAATGTAAAAGAAAAATCCAGGAAATCAGATATGATTTTTAAAAGAATGTATTTCTATAATGGTGCACAAGATAAATAAATCGTCCCTTTAAGGAATTTGCCAAGACGTCGGCAAATCACAACCGTTTCAGCCGTGAAACGCGACAGCAGCAGAAAAAAAGAGATCGACATGGAACAAGCAGTGATTGCTGTCGCCGGCAACTCTTCTTATTTTACAAAGCTGGTTGTTTGGGGACGTCTGCTAATTTCCCTCTGAGGTACAACCGATCACACACGCCCCCAGACTGGTACTCCATTGGTTCCTGGAAACGTTCCTGTCGGCCCGGCCCGGCGTAGAGGAGACACGATCGTACCGGGAAGGTCCCAGAAGTCTCTTCCTTCATCCAGATGCAGCTCTGCTAACATCAGCCCTGCTGCCATCTTGTTGCTAGAGAAGAGGCTTTCTCCTTACTGGTTCAGGGTCATGACCTTTAACCTCCAACCTGCTAACTGGGGCTGTAGAGTCTCAGATGGAGCTCTGGGGTTTCTGATCATTTCTCTGAGCTACACGCTCTGACGTTGGGCTTAATCTGCTGGGACGATGTTCTCTCTGGTGGATGATGGACTCCAGATGGTCTGGAGATGACCTTTGACCCCTACCCAGATTGATGGAGAGTAATGTTAATCAAAAAATGTTATTAGTACCAGTTGGCCCTATCCACTAAATGATTAAATCCAATATCTGCTTTCCAGGAGACTGGTGAAGGCCTGAACAACATCCTGGAGACCACAGTGTTTCTTCTTTCAGAGGTGAATTCAGGTTCGCTGTATTACAGACTGCTACAGGAGACCCCTTCCTGCCCACAGCATCTGCAGCGAATCTCTGACGAAGCTTGGATGATTTGAGTTGCATTTAATTTTCCTCTGGGATCAATACATTATTTCTGTATTAAATTATTAATAATTAACACAAAAGGTTTTTTCAAGGCTTTTAAATTGATTTAATGTCTGAATTTCCAAACCTCTAAAAAGGTCACAGCGATGCTGACCAGCAGCTCCTGGATGAGGGTGTACTTAGTTTGGCTTCATGTCTGAGTAACAGTGAGCCTGAGCTGTTCGTATCATGTCCGGATGAGGGTGTACTTATTTTTATTTCACCAGGACTGGATGAGTTCCCCCGGCGGGTCGGGACCTTCAGCGCCGTGACGTTCTCCAGAGGAGCAGCAGACAGAGAACCGGAGAACGTGGAGATGCTCTCGCATCCAAGTTTGTTTTTAATGATGAAAATGTATCCACACAACAAGCACCTAACTACTGCGCCACCGCTCCTCTTCCTCCACCAGGGGCGCACTCTTAACTTACAGTGTTCTCTGTTTATTACCATCAGGTTGTTTCTAAACAAGACGAGAGCTTAAAAAATAAAAGATGCAAGAGCGGAACGGCGGCTTCCTGGCGAGAGAAGAACACGTATGAAACCATAACTTAACGGTCCACTCCACGGAAGTTACAAAGGCAGCGTATTTACACGTGACGTCTCACTCGGTACAAATTTCAAGTCTGATGTGTGTGATTAACGGAGGGAGGCAGCTGGAGCAGAAGCAGCGACGGACCGGTCCGTCAGGGGTTTGATCCGACCGTCTCCTCGACCTCCGGCTCCTCGGCAGAAGCGGCCGGGTCCGACTCCTTCTTGTCCAGTTCTTGTTGATCTTTGATCTTCAGGATCAGCTCCTTGATCTCCTCGCGCTTCGTCTTCATCCGCTGCTGAGGAAACCACTCGGACAGGTTCATGGGCAGGTGGAAACTGGGAATGGGGTTCTGCAGAGAGAGAAGCAGAACCGTGACGGAGCAGAACCTCAGGAGGCTTCCTCACCATCAATCCAGAACCCAAACACTCATCTAGGAGCTGCAGCTTGACCCAAAACCTCAAATCTCTAAATGAAAATGACTAAATCCCCTTTAACAGATTTATTTCTAGGAAGGTATTGTTTAAAGCAGAACATTTTTTACCCCTCTGAACAGATGTTGCAGTATTCATTACTCTTGCACGCTGAAAAGCCCAAATCCACATCCAAGAACCCTTCCCAGCATGCAACTGGGTCTGGATCGCTGTCAGGTTTAGTGGCGACGTTTAAATATTCAAGACAACGATGGGATTCAAGCAGCTTCAGATAAACCTGTTTGGACCTGCACAGCTCAGCCAATCAGAACCACCATTTAAACGGGTCACAGCTTTAACTGAATCCGTCAGGAAACTAAAGGGCAACAGACATTAGGGCCGTTGTAGACAAAAGAAATAAAATTGATAAAGTAAATTTCTACCCAAAAAAAAAATTTGAGAATTGTACAAATTGTTCAGGAAAAAAAAAACTTGTTAATGTTCTGATGTCGAAAAGTCATGAATTAGGAAGAGAGAAAATCCTGATAAAAAACGGTAAAATTCAAATGTTTAAGATATTGTATAATATTTTTTAAATCATCCCAGGTCCAGTGCTGAAGACTTTAGTGCTGCCCGACATCAGTTATTGCTGATATGTTTTCTGTGTCATCCAGCACAACTCAGAGGACGACACAGAAAACATATCAGCAATAACAGAGTGAGGAACGGGTATCCAGGAAGATTGGTGTTTAAGAAGCAGCCAATGAGCATGCAGGTCCCACATACTGACTCTGATTGGCAGATGAAGTTATTCTGCTGAAAAGTGACATTCTGAAATAAATAAGCCACTGTGAAAACCACCATTATGAAATAAAGGCTGACTGGAAAAATGATGTTTTGCAAAAAAAACCGGATTAAATTAAATAAAAATGGCTAAAAAATAATTCCCATTATTAGCAAATATTTAACATTAAAATAATGTATTATATTAAACTGATTTTTAAAGGAAAATGAAAAATATTTCATACTATTGAGCTTAGAACTTTATATATTCAGTTCTTTTTCACAATTTCATTGTCACATTATATAATTTATTATTGTTCATGTAGATATCTATTTCACAATGTTTTTATTTATTTAATTTTGAGTAGTTTGGTGTTCCATAGGAAATACTCAGATGTTAAAAAGTCGTAAACTTTTGATATTTGACTTAAGATATTTTCTGAAATTGTAAGGTCAGAAAAATTTAAAAAAAAATACTTGGCTGAGATTTTAAATCAGTAATGTCAGACAGAAAATGCCAGTTCTATAAGATTTAAAGAGTAACTAAACCCCCAAACAACTTTTGTTTTGCTTCTAAACTATAAATGGGTCTTTTACCAGTGCAATCTTTCAGTTTCTGGGATGTTTTCTTACATTTTGGTGTAAACTTGTTTAATTCTACACTTTTTGGTCTAAAAACCTCTTAGTGTATTTTCTATAAAGCAAAGAGCCACAAAGTTCTGTCTGCTAGAAACAAAAATCCACCTTCCTGAGTTCAACACTGAAAAACGCTGTTGATTTTAGTGTTATAATAAATAATTATAACAAAGTAAAAGAGAATCAGAATCGGGAAGGTTTTATTGCCAAATATGCGAACAGATTCACATTAGGAAATGGCTTGTAGAACATCATTTATATTCTCAAACATTAATAGAAAACGTTTTAGTGATATAAAAGCCTTGGGCAGAACGATGAAGTAAAGACACCTGGTTTTCACTTATTCATAGATAAAATATCACTAGTTCAACGTGTTGTTGGTTGTGATTGTGGCGGAGTCACGTGGAACAGCGCTTCCTTCTACGTGCGCGCGTCCATCTACGTGCGCGCTCCCGACGCAGGGGATATAATTTCTGACGGGATAACTACCTTCGCACGACACCGGCTCTCCTGAGGGATTCGGACCAGTGTTGCCAACTTAGCGACTTTGTCGCCATTTCTAACGACTTTTCAGACCCCCTTAACGACTTTTTTTCCAAAAAGCGCCTAGCGACATTTCTAACCATCCTCAGCTACTTTCTGTGAAACTTTGTCGCCGATATTTCCTGCAGTTTAGAGACCCAGCTTGCTCCTTCGCAAAGGGAATGATCTGCGCATGTGTACGCAGCATGATCAGATTATGTCCACTGACCAATCATAAACCTCTTTCGGTTCATTTCATCCACTCACAAACGAAGTCGTTTGGTAGTTAATGTTAATTCAAAAGTAAAAAATAAACATGCATGTATATAAAACCGATCTTTCAACGGGAATTAAGGCAGAAACTCGTCTGTACTACGTCTGCATCGGCATCTCACACCTGTGGTGCATTCAAGGGACGTTCGAAATGTATGGTGAGTTCAAATTAGGACATTTAAAACTTATGACAAAAAAAACCCCACTGAAAATAATACCATAAGCAATAAACTTCTGTTTAATGGCGGTTGGCAAGAAAACATTTGATGCTAAATATGCCCTACTTATTTTTATAAAATACTAAAGAACGAACAACTATATTCTCTGTATAAATTTCGTCTTCTTGAGATATCTCAGATTTTTTTTTCAGAACTTAAAATTTTGTTTAAAAGGTCTTTGATGTCCAGTTGCAATTTTATATCTTGTCAATTTTGTACCAGTTTTCTCAACATTATACTTTTTATTTTATAGGTAAAATAAAATAACATGTTCCACCGTTTCTTCATGAAGACAAAAGTCACATTTCCCTGTAGCACGTTTCCCCTGTTTAAATAATGTATTGTTTAACCCTGTAATCCTAATCTAAATATAATTATTTCCTCCTTTCTGCTCCATTCGTCATCACGTGATGACATCATCATTATGCAAATTAGCGTGCTCTGGGAACAACGGAGGTTCTCACCTCGAAGAAGCTCTCCGCATACTGCAGGATGTAAACTCCACAGTCGCTGAAGTTGTCCTGCTGAGGCACTCGGGGGCTGGAGCCCTTCATCACGTCCTTCCCGAAGCTCCGCTGAGACGCTTTCCGCACCTCCCACTCCACCTCCAGGTACCTGAACGCACACACAGCCCAACGGTGAGCAGCCCCCCCCCCGGCCGATGAAGACCAGTGAAGATGAAGGTCAGCCTCGACCCGAAGCGTTCTCTCTCTCACTCACTCTCTGAGCGTTTTCACCACGTTGGACCGACCGGGACCCCGCAGCGAGTCCATGATGAGAATACAAGGCCTGAAAGGGCAAGAGTGAAGCGTCAGCCATCATTAAACCCAATGGCGCCCCCTGCTGGTCCAAACCCACAGGTGCACCCACTCACTGTTTGCAGAGGACGGCTTTGGAGGCCAAACTGGCGACGTCGGAGGCGCCGGCGTCCTCGGCCAGGTTCCCGTCGTCGCTGCACTCGTCCTGGATACACGGGGACAGAAATCCTCACCGCCTGGACCGATGGCCGGGTCCAGTTGGAGTCAGAACACAGAAGAGAGCCGTACCTGACAGGAGCTCTGGTCGTCGGAGAAGGCGTAGGAGTCGTCTCCGTTTCCTGAACCGTAGCAGACGCTGATCCGGTGCAACTCGCCTTGGCAGAAAGAAAACCCAACGGTCGTGACAGGAAACCTTCACTACCGGCCTAGCAGCAGGAAAACCTTTAAGATCCACTTACTGCTGTACCGCTGCTGCTCACATTCAGCCTGGCTGCCTCCCAGCCGCTCCCGACCCGCCTCGCCGAGGGCGCAGCTTTCAGAGCCGGGGTCGACGTCTGCCTCCTCCGGGACCTCGGGGGACGGCTCCTCCGGCGAGCAGTCCAGCCCGTCCGGAGACAGAGGCCGGCAGTGGTCCGGGATGTTCTCCTCCGACTGCAGCCCGGCGGGCGAGCCGGGGGCCGGAGGCTGGTCCAGGTACACCGGGTTCTTCTCCAACACCGGACCCTCCAGGCCCGGGAAGCATATGACCGCCAGGTACCAGTGAGCTCTGACGAAGCAAGGCAGCTTCACTTCAACTTTAACCACACAATTATAATCATTCTTAGCAGCTCAATAATTCCCCACAACCCGTTTGTATAAAACAAACCGACTGCTTCAGAAGCTCCCTCAACCTCATGAGACTTTCAGCTGCTTCCTTTCACTGCTGCAGTCAGGAGAAACTAAAGCGTTCATGCATCAGAGTAACAATTAGGGCTGGACGATATAGAAAAAGAGCATCCCGATTAAAACAACAGTAGAATGTAGAAAATATCTTTTAAGCGCAGCCCTGGTCATTTTATGCTATTATTTAATAAACTAGTTTTAATAAAGTACACACAAAAACTGAATTCAATTCAACAATTATTTCAAAACACCTTCTTTTTTTCACCAGAACTTTAAGTTTCTGAGAAACAAAAACAAGTCAAGTTAAGAGACCTGAGTGACATTAATAACTTTTCTTTATGTTTGTCAGTATTTAGTGATAAGGATGTAAGAATTATTTTAGCTTACACTGAACAAAGAGAATCGGTGATCCAACTTAAATAAATTGCGTTAATTGGTCACATTTAATTGAATTAAGTTTATCCAAGTAAAATCATCAAGTTAAACAAATGTAAATAAATTTAGATGGATGAACTCAATTCAATTAAATGTGACCAATTAACGCAATTTATGTACACTGAAAAAAAGAGAATCGGTGATCCAACTTAAATAAATTGGGTTAATTGTTCACATTTAATTGAACTAAGTTTATCCAAGTAAATTTATTACATTCATTAAGCTGTCAAGTTAAACAGATGAGAATAAAGTAAGTTAGATAATTCAATTACATGTGACCAATTAACGCAATTTATTTAAGTTGGAGCTGCATACTCTTTTTTTTCAGTGTAGCTAAATATATTTTATATTTTATGTCACGATATTGTATCAATATTCAAAAGCAATGTGTCGATTTTTCTTTTTCTTTCTTTTATTAGAATTTTAATTGGAACCATTAATGATGACGGTAATTTCTGTAGTAAAATATAAAAGTATAACTGGTATTTTGTGGCTGTTTTCACCAGTGGATCAACTGGATCTAGTGATAAAACTGGATGTGTTAAAGTATGAAACATGTTGGAGTGATTAGAAAGCTTTTTTACCGTTTTCAAAATCACCATGTATAATCCTACTCATAGTATCGCAATATATCGTATCGTCTCCCCTGTATCGTGATACATATCGTATCTCCAGATTTTTAGCAAATACACATCTCTAGTTATTAACCACCGTTATCGATTAAAACACATTTTAATGATGTTATTGATTTAAATTGTAGACTTATCTTGATGCTTTTTTAATTTCAGGTTTTATAACACTTTATTATTAAATGGCTCAGACCTATTGTTTAGTTTGTGTGCGAAAAGCGGATAATGAAGCCGATTCTGATTCAGTTCAGCTGCTAAAGCTAACCAGCTAGCTAACCAGCTAACTCACCGATGGCTGAGTGGAGACCAGAACACTGGAGGTCCAGTGACTGTGTTCGGAACCAGCAGGTCTTCTCTCCCACGTTTGTATTTTCAAAAGAGTTTTCTCTTCTGACGACGTGGAGGAAAACATCTTTAGAGGCGCAGGTGTTGTTAGCAGCGCGGCCCAGATGTGTTGTGTCGGGAACTCTGCTTCGTACCCGTACCTCACGCTGCGTACCCGTACCTCACGCTGCGTACCCGTACCTCACGCTGCGTACCCGTACCTCACGCTGCGTACCCGTACCTCACGCTGCGTACCCGTACCTCACGCTGCGTACCCGTACCTCACGCCTCGTACCCGTCACTCACGCTTCGTACCCGTCACTCACGCTTCGTACCCGTCACTCACGCTTCGTACCCGTCACTCACGCTTCGTACCCGTCACTCACGCTTCGTACCCGTCACTCACGCTTCGTACCCGTCACTCACGCTTCGTACCCGTCACTCACGCTTCGTACCCGTAACTCACGCTTCGTACCCGTAACTCACGCTTCGTACCCGTAACTCACGCTTCGTACCCGTAACTCACGCTTCGTACCCGTAACTCACGCTTCGTACTTGAAACATATTTTTGTACTTGTAACTTACATAGCATTAAGATGCCCAATAAGCTATGATGAAAAAGGAAGGGAAACTTTTTTTAAATTGAACCGTTTATCATATCACACGTCTATGGATCGATGTAGATAGTTATTGAATTATCGTCCAGCCCTAGTAACAATGCTGGTCAGAACTGGAGCAGAAATGATGCAAATCGTCTCAATATTGCCTGAATTATTAAGGTTATTTTCGTTACAGCCAAACTGGTTTCTGGTGCCGGATTGTCAGGTCTCCAAGCAACATTTCTCCAGACCCCCTCGTCTTTCAGCTGCTTCGTTGTTGCTTTTTCTGTCACGCTTTTATAGATTTGGGGTTTCCAATGGGCAGAAAGGAAACAGAAGCAGTAGAGATAAATGTGTTGAGGGTAACACATCAAGTTACAGTCCCAGATCTCATCCATCGGTCGCTTTGGTTCTTTAATCTCCTAAAAGGAGAAGGATGTTGAGTTTATGAAAGACTTACGACTCGTTGATGGGAACAAAAATGAAGTCCTTCTGAAACAGATCAACATGCCGGGTCCACGTCTTCACTCTGTTGTGCTTCCTCTTCTGGATTCTGAGGAGCCAAATAAAGTTCAGATCAGCAGCAGAAATAAATCCGCTCCATCTAAAACATGCAGGCCGACACCTACGGCAGGTTCGCCGTGTCCGGACCGGTCCGGCGCTCCCGCTGGTTCAGTCTTTTGTAGAAGAACGAGCTGAACACGTGGATCCTTTGTGCATCTTCTTTTTTTAATTTTTCCAAAACTAAATATCTGAAAATATAAAAAATGACCATAAGTTCAAAGATTTGTTGCAATGAAGTAAAGAAAGCAGCCAGAGAAGATGAATACTCACTTTAAATAAAAGTCTATGATAACATCGTTAAGAAATTCTCCATCGTTAAGGCAGTGCAGGTCTTCATTAGTGACGGATATCCCACCTTTGGCTGGAGGCGGAGGGTACACCATGAGCCTGGGGGTCAAAGGTCACCATGTTAACACAGCGCGAGGAGAACAGTTAGTCCTGCAGGTGGCGCCAGCCTCACTCACTTCATGACCGGTCCAGAGAAGGTGGGCTGCAGGTCGGTCATGTCCTCGTCTTCATCGAAGTGCGCGCCGGTCTGCTGGCGTGTGGCCATCCGCGTGCGTGTGGACGCGTCGACAGCCGACGGAGGCGACGCCATCGGGGAGCCGGGGGACGGCGGCTCTGGCTTCGCCTGGCAGGGTTGGACAAAAGGACCAAACAGGCCCAGTTCAGCAAGACCGGACAGAACCAGCAGCAGCAGCAGCACAGTCAGTCGGCACCATCCTAACCCGGTACCAGTTAGTGGTCATGATGGGAAAACCAACTCAGAGAGTTTTAGCAGATCCCTTACAGATACAGTCACTACAGTCTGCTAGAAGATTTCAAAGATGGAGACTGGACTGTTATAAAAACGGCTTCGTCCCAAATCCAATAAAGCAGCTAAATAACATGAGCTAAAGACAGATCTGTGGAACATCTGGAGATGATGATGCAAAGAAGGATTCTTCATAAAATCAAAAAAATTATGAACAACCCTGAGCATCCTCTTCATGAGACAGTCACACAACAACAGAGCGTCTTCAGTCAGAGGCTTCTTCAGTTTCGCTGCAACACAGACCGCTACAGGAAATCCTTCCTGCCCACAGCCATCATCATCTACAACAACTCCTTAAAGAATTAATTATATGAGCTACAACACTTAATATCCCTCTGGGATCAATAAAGTATTTTTGAATTTTCTCCCTTTTTCTTATCTTATTTTTATATTATCTCCTGTGTTTTTATGGTGGACTGATATTATGTCTAACATCGCCAAGGCAGTTAATGCCACATCTCCAGGGCTCAAGACAAATTTCCCTATTGGGGACAATAACGTGAGATTTCAAAATGTAGGCTAGATATAATGTTTTGACATTTTATCCTGGCCTTTGTTGTCCCACATTTTACTGATACGGATCTTTGCCCCAGTTACCAAAGTTTTGACAAAATAAAAAAATCTAAACTAAAAAGATCAAAGAACATGCCAAGCCTGGCCAAAACAGGGAGCAGCTAACCAAGTTAAAAATCTAATCTAATAAGAAACGCCGTGGTAAGTTGTGTGAAGATGAAATGATAATGTCCTTGCGCCTCGCAGCGGCGGCTTACAGCTGTGATTTGTCCTAATATAGTCCCAAGTCTAAATCAGCTCCTGTAGTTCCTTCGTCTTACTTATTATTTTCATTTCCAATCGATGAATATTGAGGTCACCAGGAATAATTAGGATAATCCTCGATTAATTTTCATGACACTGAATGCTAGCCGTTACCATTCACTTCCATTGTTTATGCTAAGCTAAAGCTAACGGACGGCTGCCATACTACTGGTTACTAAATGCTTTTTCTTACTGATCTAACTCTGGGGGAAGATGGAGACAGACTACATTTCACTTTGGGGTGGGAATATCCCTTTAAACGGATGGGCAACAAATAGGTGCTGAAATTATCCAGAATACACAAAGCTAATGTTGCTAAAATAAACCAAGCTGAAACAAACTATCTCAAAATAAGACAAGTAAAATTATCTAATGTGTGTCAAATTAAGTCATATTGAGCATAAATAGAACTTTACAAAAACTTAAAGGTCTTGTTCATGTTGTTAAACTGAGCTAACCTAAATTAAACCAAATGAACCAACTGAAAGTGAGACAAGCAAAAGTAAAATAATCTAAAGTGTGCCAAAAAGGCCATGAGGAGCATAAATACAACTTCAGAAAAGCATTAAAAAAAGAGCTAATGTAAAATAAGATAAGCTAGAAAGTGCTAATAAAAACCACAATAGGAAAAGCTAAAGTGAGCTAAATAAGCCAAGATAACCAAAAGTAGGAAACAACAAGATCTTTAACAATATTATTTGTAGTAAGATTCAAGAAAATAAGATGTGTTAAAATAAAACTATAAATAGATAGACTAATGTAGAATAGACTGAGGTAAGAAGAGCTAAAATCATCCAAAATGCACAAAGCTAAAGTTGCTAAAATATGCTATCCTCAATTAAACCAACACAAAGTGAGAAGCTAAAGTGTGTCAAATTAAGTCATGATGAACATAAACAGAACTTTTAGAAAAGCTTAAATAAGATTTAAATAAAAAAATCATAGTTAGAAAGCCCAAAGATAAAACAAATTCCACAAAGCTAAAATGAGCTAAATTAGCCAACAAAAACAAAATTAAGATTTTTAACAACTGAGATTTAAAAGAATGAAACGATCAAAAAGGATCAATGATTAGATGGGCTACTATAGGACAAGATAACGTAAAGCTGGGCAAAAATGATCCAAAACACATAAAAGGTAAACATGATAAATTAGCTATTAATCAAGATAAATTAGGTCAAGCTAATGTGAGCAAAGAGGAGAGAAAATGAGCTAAATTTAGAATAATTAGATGTTAACTAAATATTGTTTAATGTGAGTCGTCAGGTTTTCTTAGGGTCTGTTCTCTGTAGTTAATATTTATGTATTAAATTATGATGTAATAAAGCACATTCTTATTTTTTTCCCCTTAAACTGGGATAGCGAGTCGATCTGCGTTTGGGTCTCAGATTTCTGCATCACAATCCGAAGAGGAACCAGCAGCTTCCAGGTCTGGGTCAGAAGATGTCGACTAGTTCTGTAAAAAGCTGATTTTATGTTCCACGTTAGAGGGAAGCTTTTTCCATCCACCCCCACCTGCTCGGTCTTCTGGCTGGACGCCTTGTTGTAGTTGACCAGG
Organism: Valencia hispanica; assembly: GCA_963556495.2. NCBI lineage: Eukaryota > Metazoa > Chordata > Actinopteri > Cyprinodontiformes > Valenciidae > Valencia > Valencia hispanica. The sequence continues at coordinate 46,864,102 of OY747719.1, read as the reverse complement.
CGTATGTTGGCCTCCTCGAAGGTCAGCTTGGTGGGGAAGTTGCTGAGGGCGTTGCTCCTGCCGATGGCCGTCAGGATGTCCTCCAGGATCACCTGCTCCTTCATCACCAGGCCGTTCTCGAAGATCAGGACGATGTACTTCTCGTCGACCTCTGATGAGAACAAGGAGGTTATTCAATCATTTCTGCTGCCACGTTCTCCTGAGGTTTGCTCTAATTATTTTTCCATTTTATTTTCCTTCCAATCTTGAGGTTAAATGTTCCTAAACCTAAATTTCTTGTTTCTTTGTACAACGTTATGAAACTTTATTCTGTGTCAGTTCATCATAAACGCTGAGATTTTCTTGACAGAATAATCCAGATGAGTGGATCCGATCAATCTGTTGTAGGGATGTAAGAAAATATCGATACACCGATATATCGCGATATTTTATTTCCCAATATTGTATCTTTATTCAAAACAAAAATATAGATTTTTTTTTTTTAAAGATTTGAATAGAACCATTAATGATGACAGTAAATGTAGTAAAATTAAAAGTATAGCTGGTAGTTTTGTGGCTGTTTTCACCTTCTTGGTTCCAGTGGATCAACTAGATCTAGTGATAAAACTGAATGTGTTAAATCATGAAACAGGTTGGAGCGTTTAGAATGATGGGACAGTTTTTCTACTGCTAATTTGAGTTTTAAAAATCACAATCTATATATAATCTTACTCATAGTGTCGCAATATATCGTATCGTCCCCCATGTATCGCGATACATATCGTATCGCCAGATTTTTGCCAATACACATCCCTAATCTGTTGGATTAATTGGTTCTGACTGCTGCTGACCGGACCCCGGATCGCCGTTCCTCGACTCACGTTGTGCGGAGCAGTCGTACCACTGGCCTCCCTGTTCCTGGGACATGCCGAGCTGGGAGCGCAGGCGGAGACACTCGTCCACGGTCGTCTGGAAAAACAGGACGGGAAGCTTGCGGACGCTGCACCACTCGCAGCGGATCAGCTCGGACGTCTGAAGGCAGACCTTCTCGGTGGTGCCGGTCTCTGCGCCTGATGGGAACACGAGACGCGTCTGAAGGAGGAACCAGAGACCCGACAGCAGAATGCGTCCGAGGAATCCCCATGATCAACCAACCAGCAGTGTTGGGCAAGTTACTTCAAAATTGTAATGCATTATTTATTACCCGTTACCGTCATTTTAAAGTAATTCGATACATTACAATATTTAAAATGTAATGCATTGCACTACTATTATTACTCTCACCAAAAAAACTGCAAATATGGATTTGGTCATCTGAATGTAGCTCATGATGCTCAATTAGTTAATTACACATCCAGTGGAAGGTGATGCGGTATCTGACTGGTTGATGGTTAAAAACAGTAAGATATAATGGCCACAGTGATGACTCATGGTGCACTTCATTCCGGGTTAAAAATGCATTGTAACGCGCGTTACTGACATTTGTACCGAGTAAAATATGACTTTTTCTTTCCCTGTAATGTGTCACATTACCACGTTACATTAAAAAGCAATGCATTACAGTAATTAATTACTTTCGTAACGAGTTACTCCCAACGCTGCCAACCAGCAGGGAGCCCCGACTGCTGCCATCCCACAAACCATCAACGCTGCTCCTTACCTTCAGCTTCCACCTGGATGCTGTCCACAGAAAACTGGAAACAAAAAACAGCAAAATATAACATAAATCACTATTCCATTTAGAGCTGTACAAAATATGGCACATTTACCCCTGCATGCAATACGAATCTGATGAAGAACTGCCGGTTAGCTTATTATTTAAGGACCATGGATCAAGGAAAAACACAGAAACATCTGAAATTTACAATTTCATGAAAAAGAAAGTTCCAGAAAGTGATCTGGGGTTCTGTTGCATGAACTCCTGCATCGGTGCGCCGCGGCCTTCAGGTCGTCTGCATCGTCCCCACACACACACTCATTTTTTCCTTCCGCTGAACTTTCTACGAATAACCAGCAGTCTTTGGACAACCAGCTTCATTAGCATAGACTTCCTGGAGAGCTGTCCAGTCAGCAGTCTAATCCATGATGGCGTCCTCCTCTAGAAGCTCAGGAAACCTGTGCAGGTGTTTGGCCAATCAGCTGATCAGGGCAGGACTCCCAGATTTTCGGAGACGCTAGAGGAAAACTAGAGGAACTGTAGCTTCACTCTATGTGAGATAGATCTTTGTGATAGAGGCGTTTCACTTTCTAAAAAAGAAGAACTAAAACTATTGAACTTTTTTATGATTTTCTAACTTTTTGGGACATGCCCATATTAGGTGACATTTATTCAAAGCAGTGATTCTTTATCTGGAGTCCATGTTTGCTGGCAGAAAGAGCCTCAGCTCAACATCTACCCTGTTTTCATCATATCTGGACCCGTCTGGAGAACCAGAACCGTTACTTTAAACACGGACCTCCAGGAGAAACGCCGCTGTGATGACAGACAGTCAGAAAAGAGACTCACTGACCAACGTTACTGTGTTTGGATTAGGGCTGTGCAATAAATCACCAATACATCACTGTGTGCAATATTCATCTCGCAAAGGACCGTTTGGAGTGCAACAATTGTTGGGTGATGTCTGGTATAAACTTTTAGCTAGGTGGATAGAGCCTCCTGGCAGCAGACGCTAATGATGTTGCACACAATGCTAAACGTTGGTGCAGATTCTCGGTCATCCAGGACAAAGCCTTCTCTTGTCGTCTCGAAAACGTTTCACCTCTCATCCAAACCAAAGTTTCAGAGCTGAAGAAGCCTTTGGTACGAGAAACCTTCACCTTTAACTGTCCTGACCCAAAAACGCTGAAGGTCACAGAGAGATGGAAGAACAGAGGAGGACGAGGAAAACAGGCTGATATCGTCGTCGCAACATTTACTGATGTTAGCGAAAGATAGAGTAGCTCTTTATTAAGACAAAAAATGTACTTACGTAAGAAGAAAATATTGTTACAGCGATATATCGCGATATTAAATTTTATTTCTCTATATTGTATCGATATTCAAAAGCAAAGGGTCGATTTTCTTTTTTTTTTAGGAATTGAATGTAACCATTGATGGTTTTTTGTAGTAAATATAAAAGTATGACAGGTAGTTTGTGGCTGTTTTCTTCGTTCCAGTGGATCAACTAGATCTAGTAATAAAACTGGATGTGTAAAAGTAATGAAACAGGTTGGAGTGCTTAGAATGATGGGACAGTTTTTATACGGTTTACCGTAATTTTCGGACTATAAGCCGCTAAGTTCTTCACACGCTTCGGACCCTGCGTCCTAAACAACGATGCGGCAAATTTATAGATTTTTGTTTTTACTGGCTAACGGCCTCCAGGGGGCACTATAGTTGGAAGCGCACAAGTGAGACAGACACGTGGGGAACGACATTCCCTGTAGTTTTCATGCATACAGCCTCATCATGGAAAACTGACGAAGAAATGCAGCTTTTAAGTTAAAGGTAATGGAGCCGGTCGTTAAACAAGGAAATAGAGCTACTGCAGGTTAGCTTAGCATCAATGAATCCATGGTGAGACGGAGGAGGAGGCAGCAGGAAAGAACTGAGTCGGTGTAAAAAGACGACAAAAGCTTTAAGAGGACATAACGACGCTGAAGAAGACGACTTTAGTGGCTTTAATGAGGAAGATAGCGACCAGTGACTTTCCTGGTGGGATAAAGTATGTTTTATTTTCTAACCAGACATGTTGCTGTCGTGTTGTGTTGCTGCCGTACTGCTGATTTTCAGGCAGAGTTTGACAACAAAAAAAAGCACGTCTTGAATTAAAACTAGAAAAGCATGTCTGTGTTCTTCCAGCGGAGAGCGAAGATTCGGCGGCTGCCAGGCGAGGGGAGCCGCTCTGAAACGGGAGACGGGTGGAGGTTAGCGCCGCTGGTCGGTGGGTGGATTACTCGCTTCATGTCGGACCAACCCCAAAATGTAACCAGTTGTTACTGGACCCATGGCGGACATTCCCTGAAAATTTCATCGAAATCCGTCCAGAACTTTTTGCGTTGTGTTGCTGACAGACAGGGCACGAAAACATTACATCCTGGGAGAGGTGATAAAAAAAAATCTTCTGTGTCTTTCTGTGTAAATATCTCATGTTGTTAAAACATGAAAACCTGCGGCTTGTATTCAGGTTCGTTTTATATATGTACAAAATTTATTTTCTTTTAAAATGTAGCTGGTGCGCCTTATATTCAGGTGCGCTCAATAGTCCGAAAATTACGGTAAATTCAGTTTTAAAAATAACAATATATGGTCTTACTCATAGTATCGCAATATATCATATCGTCCGTTCCCCCCGTATCGCGATACATATCGTATCGCCAGATTTCTTCCAATACACATCCCCTAATACTTGTAGCGTTGACAAAAAAAAAAAAAAAAGAAAAAGATCAGTGCAGGTTAGTACACAACAAGAGGGCAGCAGAACTTATGGTGTTATTCAAGTCATCTGTTAAAAAGTTCTGTTTTTTGATATCGCAATAAATATCGCAAGGTTAGAAATTTATTTATTTTTTTTAAATTGCAATGTCATTTTTTCCCAATAAGCACTAGTTTGGATCTTTTCCCACTGAGTTCCCTTATTTTCCCAGCCCAGAACCGGATCCGCCCCCCGCGGCTCGTCTGGACCAGAACATTCCCCTGGGAATAAACGCACACTGAAGCTCTGAAGCATCAGTTTTCGGTTCTCTTGGACGTCTCGTTTAGACCTCATTAACTCTGATTGGCAGAGCAGGATTCCGTTTGCAGGATTTAAATCTGTAAAGCTTCGGGGCCTCTCCCCAGAAACGATGCGGGCGTCTCCCATCCCTCTAAACGCATCATTTATCTTCACACAGCCCCTTCGATGACTCTACCAGTTAAAAGTTTGCTTTTAAACAACGTAATCAAAATAAAAGTGAAGAAGTTCTGCGTCACATTAGTAGATAAAATGCTTGGTAGGTTCCTCATCATCGGGTGTTTCTCATCGTTTAAATACCGATTCAGTGACTGCATCACATTTTTTCCTCGTTTCTGAATAAAATCCACTTAAATGAGGAACAAACTGGACGATTCTTCTGACTTTGACCTACATGAGTCTCAGGAACGGATCGATTTCGGCTGTTAAAGCCGATGAAAGTTGGTTTTCCTTCCAAGATCGAATGACTTAAACTCAGAACCGGATAAAAATGGGAACAAAGTGTTTAGAATAAATAAGGAATGTTGCGTCTGTTGGGAATGATGGGAGCAGGGAGGACTCACGATGACGGGCTTCGTCACCATTCGCCTCAGCGTTCCGATCCGAACGCTCCGACACTCCAGGATGATACTGTCACACTTGGTGGCCGTGACTTTGGGCTTCTTCCTCCTGGGAGTAAGCTGCTCGGGAGGAGGCTGATTCCCAAACTGGGAATAAAGAAGACAGAAGGTTTCATCTCCAGTTTAGCTTCCAGGAATTTCCTGTAAATCCCTCCGTTCTCACCTGATCCTTCATCCGGGCTCGCCGCGGGATCGTGATCTTGGTGCTGACGTCTTCGAAGAAGTCGACGTTCAGCTCCTCCTGCTCGTCGGCGCTCTTCACCGCCGCCTCCACTCTGCCTCCGGAGGGCGCCGGAGAGGAGTGGGCGGAGTCGGCGGGCCGAGGGGAGACGTTGTCCAACCGGTTCACGCTTCCGGTGCTGCCCGTTTCTGCCTCGTCTTCCTCGTCGTCGCTGGACAGAACGACTGCAGAGGAAGAAGAAGGGAGGTTAATGCGGCGGCGGCGAACCTCCAGGCGCCTCCAGCCCGGTTCATCCTTCCACTCACTGGGATCGTTGAGCTCCGGCTGCTGTCCAGATCCAGTCCTCCTCCCTTTGGTCGGGGCCCCGGTTTTGCAGCCGCCGGACGTCCCGGCTAACTGGGGGATCCTGCCGTTGCTGAGAGGCAGCGGCGCCGCCCTGCTGGCGGTGACCCGGACCGGCAGGGGTTCTCTCATGGCGGCTCCGGGTTTGTAGAAGTTCTGCTGGAGGCCGTGCGGTCCGGGGGAGGTTCTGATGGGGGGTCTGGGGGCGGCCCGCGGGCCCACCAGGGACTCGCTGCTCCCACAGGTCAGACAGCCGCTGCTGTCCTCGCTGGGCTGGTGGCACTTCAGGCAAACCGCGTGGTAGACGGTGGTCGGAACCGGCTGGACAGGAAACAGAACATTCAGCTGAGCCTCAACGGCGTCATCTGGAACGTGTTCACAGCCCGACAGGTTGTCCCTGTCCAACCCTCAGAGGATCCACATCAGAAATCTACCACAGACTGTTGGGGCCGTTGTAGACTAAAGAAAAATAAACATCCATCCATCCATCGTTCCATCCATCCATCCATCCATCGCTCCATCCATCCATCCATCCATCCATCGTTCCATCCATCCATCCATCCATCCATCCATCCATCCATCCATCCATCGTTCCATCCATCCATCCATCGTTCCATCCATTCATCCATCCATCCATCCATCCATCGCTCCATCCATCCATCCATCCATCGTTCCATTCATCCATCCATCCATTCATCGCTCCATCCATCCATCCATCCATTGCTCCATCCATCCAAGTATGGAGTAAATTTCTGGCCCCAAAAAAAACTAAACCTAATTTAAAACTCATTTAATTACACATATTTTCAACAACAACAAAAAAATATCGGAAATTCTCTGATCTAAAAAAACCAGAGAAATTTCTATGATTAAAAAGGATACATTTTTTATATTTAAGATATTTTCTGACATTGTAAAGTCAGACACTTTGCAAGAAAGAAAAAAAAAGAGATTTTAAATCAGTTATGCCAGTCCGAAAAGATTGAAGTGTTAAATTTACAAGATGCACATCTGGATATTTTTCTTTATGAGTTTGTGGTTCGTCTGCCTGTTTTCCCGTATCAGAACGATTTCTCCCGATTTCAGATGAGACCCTGAACGCCTCGAACGGGAGAGACTATGAGGAAGAAGCTCCAACATGGCGTAATCACTGAGCATCGTCCACATATGTAGCTTTAGTTACTGCAGCTTAATGCCACCGCTGACACACCAACGCTTAAATCTGGCCTTTCCTGTCGGAAATAACCGACTTAAAATCTCTTCTTTTTTTTTGGTACATTTATGACTTTCTTTTCCTGCAAGTGTCTTATTTTACAATGTCAGAACATATCTTAGTTTAAATAATTAACAAATTCTGCTTTTGATTGTTGACATTTCTGAGTTTTTCTCTTGCAAATTTACGACTTTTCGACATCAGAGAACTTGAGCTTTTTTTAGGAAAATAATCAAAAAATGTCTGTTTTTTTGGGTGGAAATTTACTCCAAAATATTTTTTTCTACAACGGCCCTGATACTCCGTCGTAGAGATCCACCTGCAGCTCCTCCCATTCATCTGTATTTCAACAATGAATTGTGGGAAATGAAGTCCCTCCCCCCTCTCCCATGGCTCCGCCCACCTCGGTCACTTTGAGCTGAGGTGAAAAGCAGACGTTCTCCAGCGGCTTCCTCTTCTGCTGGACGCGGCGTTTTATGTTCAGAGTCTCTTCTTCTGCAACAGTTACAAGCAGACAGGTCCGCTGAGTTATCGCCATGACAACCAATCCGGTATGAACAACAGTCCAACTTATAAATACGTCACTACACATAATATTTATTTATGACACGATAAATCACTAAGAAAAGCATTAAATGTAGAAATTATTAGAATACAAGTGCATCTTCATCCTTTTGTATTTCCGGTGCAACATGAACCATTTGAACTCATCGCTGCAGCGTCTGATTGGTCGACCACCTCAGACCAATTACTACTAACTACAGCAGCACTGGCGCCACCCACTGGCTGAAGTGGACTTAACAGTTTGAAATTCAAAACGTCGTTAAAAATGTCTGATTTACAAAAAGAATATTACCTGAGGATTAATTATGGGATGCACCGGTCACTGCTGCACATTGAATATTTATTTATCTGTGAGATCAACCCATCAGAGTTAGTGGGCGGGGCTTATGCTGCGGCATAGTTAAAGTAAAAGCAGGAAATGAGGAGAAACTACCGCCAGGATTCTGCACAGCTTTTTACTGCTGTTATCTGGATGCATGAGGGGGTGTAGGAGCCACACAACCAGGAAGATGGAGCTGACCGAGCAGCCGACCCAGAGCGGTATGAGGTCATCCTTTTGGCCTTTTATTTACCATAACGAGTAGTTTGAAGGTGTTCTGCGGAATGTTGACGTTTCATTATTGTTTTAGTAAAGTTAACAGCAGAGAGTCACCTGGAACCAGGCGTCGCATCACCGAGGCTTTGGAGCGCGTCGCTGTCGTACCAACCAGCGGTGCATGCTGGGGGATTCCTCCCACTGAAGCGATAGCTTGCAGGTCAGGAAGCGGCTCGTTCAGAGAGTCTTTCCGTATCCTGATCGCTTCAACTGGAGAAATTTTTTCTCATTTCCAAACTTTGGCTGAAGTGGAGCTTTAACTCCAGTCTCCAGTGTGGCAGCGGAGCGCGGATTCATCCTCCATCCAGAACAACATCTCCTACCCTACACCCCATGAGAAGTCGTCTGTCTGAGGCAGAAACCCAAAACATCTGCACCAATCCCACTATTTGATTAGCAGCCGATCATTTCAGCTCCATGAGGAGCAGCAGGAAGATATGAGACTGTGTTCAGGCCACAGCAGGTGAACTGTTCATATTTTAATTTAGTCATTTAATTTCACCGTTTATATGTAGTTCTCTGTTCAGCTTGAATATGATTTAAAATTAATGCAAAAATTAATCGTATTGAACAAGTTAAAATTAAAAAACTGACGGGTAAAAATAAGATTCTGACCCCGTCTGTCAAAATGACAACAATAACGTCTAGCTCTGATCTGACCTCTGACCCCAGATCCATCAGATCAGAGGGCTATTGCTAACGCCTGACCTACGGTTTGTTTCCATGGTAACATGAAGGGTTATTTGGGTCTGCTGTGGACTCTACCTGGGGACTCTGGGCAGGTGAGGACGATGCTGTCCACCTCCACCGCTGGCTGGGAGGAGGAGAAGTTGCTCCTGCAGGAGGGAGAGAGAGCAGAGCATCAGCGGACCAGAAACAGAACCAAGGCCAGCAGGATCGTCGGCGCCGAGGAGTGACGAAGGAGCGCGGCTGACCTTTGAACCGGTTTCCTGACGGCCGACGGGACCTGAGCGTGCTGAAAGTGGCGACCCTGTAACACGATCCCTGGAGGAAGAGCTGAGCTGAGGATCAGGTTGAAGTCGGTTCTGGTGGCCGTGGAGGAGGGCGTCGGTACCGTGAGCGGGGCGTCGCTGCAGGAGGGAAAGAACCAACGTGGACGAGTTAAGATCAGGAGCAGAACTGAGATGATTCAGCAGAAAGACTGGTTTCTGTTCGCTTGATAGAAATCAAAGCACCGTTTATCTGTTGGTTCTGGAGAAACCAACAGATAAACCCAAACCATCAGCATTCCCAGCCCAGTCAGAACCGATAAAAGTGAGCAGAACCGCTTCCTACCCGAGTCTTCTCGGACCCAGCCGGTTCAGAGACCTCATGTGGTTGTTGGAGCGGTTTCCATATGTCCTCAGCGGGTCAGAAGAACCGTAGTGCCTTAAAGAAGGAGACTGGACCAGGAGAGGACACCAACATTAGCACCAACCAGCAGAACCCTGAGAACCCTCAGCGGTTTGGGCCGGGCCTTCACCAGAACACGAGGAGTTACCTTCTTCTCCTCCGAGGAGGTCAGCTGCTGCTGCTCCATCTCCTCCACGTTCAGCGCGTTCGCTCTGAGGAGAAGAAAAGTCCAGAAGCATCCAGCGTGAGCTCAGAACCTTCATCGGTTTCAGGTGTGGCCGTGTGAGGATGATGAAGGTTCACCAGTTAGGACTCATGTTCCCCCCACATGTACAGAAAACAGCCAGGGAAGCCATTTATTCAGGTCATCATGTCATTTAAAAGGGGACATATTATGCAGATTTCATCTGGATCTCTGCTGCCTCTATAAATACTCCAAACATGAATAAAAACCACCCAGACTGTCATCTGCTGTCGGAAATCTTGTGTTGTTAGAAAAAAAAAGTCTTACTGTGACGTCAAATTAAGTGGAATCTGCATCTGACGCCCCTCATCTAACAAACCCCGCCCCTTAAACCTGACAAGTCCCGCCCCTTAAACCTGACTAGCCCGCCCCTTACACCTGACAAGCCCCGCCCCTTACACCTGACAAGCCCCGCCCCTTACACCTGACAAGCCCCGCCCCTTACACCTGACAAGCCCCGCCCCTCGTCTGGCAAACAGGATTTAATTATTATTAAATACACCTATAGTGGCTCTTTTTCTCCAGCCGTTTCATTTCTCTCTCTCGTGTTTTCTGCTGAATTATTCAATGAATTTAAATACTTGAATATTGTTTCCACTGTAATTTCTGTTTAAAAAGGAGCGGAAGCGGCTAACAGAACCGGACCTGCAGCCGTGCTCCACAGGTTCTGCTGGGTTCGGAGCGGCTAACAGAACCGGACCTGCAGCCGTGCTCCACAGGTTCTGCTGGGTTCGGAGCGGCTAACAGAACCGGACCTGCAGCCGTGCTCCACAGGTTCTGCTGGGTCACTGATCATTGCTGTAGATAACAGTGCACAGCCGTCGGAGCGTCTAGGTGTTTCCTGTCCTCCACCACCTCCACCCTTGCCTGACGGGTTCTGCTCCTGGACGGCCAGATGTGGATCCATCAGAACATAAGCCACTACATATTTGAGGTAGTCTGCTAATGTTTTTGGCCCAGCCGGGGGAATCTGCGCAGGAAGCTAAAGATTAGGGTGATGGAGCTCATCAGAGGAAGCCCTCGGTGCCAATAAAGAGCCCAGCAACCCTTAGAGATGGATTTCTGCACAGGCTGACACTCTGACGCCCCCATGAGGCCTGATGGAGGTGGTGATTGGGAGCAGAGGGACGGTCCTGCATGTGTGGAGAGCTAGAAGTGATGCAGAGCAGAAAAGGGTGCTTACTGGTGTCTGGTCTCGGCCGCAGAGTCACCAGGAAGGGAGAAGCTCCAGCTGTGCTTGAAGCCTCCATCTCTCCTGCTCTCAGATCTATCCAGGGCTTGAACGATAAAACCAGAGCCGGATCAGTGCAGGAACAACGGCAAAACACGCCTCTCCTTTCCTTCATGGCGAGAGAAGCTCCAACATCTGGCTCACAGCTACTCATCACACTTCACATCATTTATTTAAGTTTAGTTTGGCCTTTATCGACAGTGGACAGAGCTCCGCAGGGGGAGAGAGGTGGGAGAAGACATGCAGCAAAGGTCGCCCGGGACGGGACTCGAACCAGGGACGGCCGCGCCGAGGACCGAAGCCTCTGAACATGGGGCGCCCGCTCTAACCACGACGCCACGCGACGCCCCTAGTTTGACTTTTAATTTCTGTTTTCCTCCTGCTCCTAGTGGTGGACAATATAAAAGGTGTACGGTAGAAATTATATAGATTTAACCAAAGGTAGAGATCTTGACTAAACCGGTCTACCACGATGGCGCATTTTGATGATGTCATCAAAGCGGAAAAATACTAATGCTCAGTGTTTGTCTTCACACTACATATTACAAGTTTAAAATGTGTAGTTTTCCATTTAACGTGGAAAAAAACCTGTTGAACTTGAAGCATTTTTAATTCAAATAAGTGCAGCTTTATTTTTGTGCGATATTAAATTTATAAATGAGTCACCAGGAAAGAGGACAATTTTGAACTTTGTTTTTTTTAATAACATTTAGCTTTTAATTTTTAAAATAGCTTCATTTTTATGTTGTGAGAATTTCTGTGTTGCATTTTTTTTGGGGGAAAAAAGATTTGAATATATATTTTAAATGCATTTAGCACAATACATTTGAAGTTATTCTGCTGCAATGCATCTAGGAAGTGAGAATGTTCATAAACTGTCATTTTGACATATTTAAAGAAAAGAATATAGCGCAATAGATATCATTACCGCACATGCTTTACAATATATCGCAATATGGATTTGAGGCCATATTGCCCAGGACTAGCTGCTCCTTCCTCCTGCTGAGGAAGCGTTAGCGTGTCGACCCCCGCCGAACAGAGACAGAAGACCTGAAACAGCAGCTGTCAGCGTCCCGGCTTTAAAGCAGCTGATTGGACGGAGTCAGCAGAAGATGGAGCACACCTGGATGCAGGTAACCAGATCCGCTCGGTTCTGACACACAGGACCGGAAACCAGGGGCTGCAGAGTCCAGTTTTCTTCCAGAGACGTGTGGAACATCTGCAGAGCATCAGGCATGAAACTCGTCCTCATCTCCGGGGAATCTGGTCCCTATCGGACCTTTAAAACGATCAGGAAAAAACCACACCTGGAAGCACGTTCTCCTGCCTCCAGCAGTGACCCAACAGAACCTGGACCACATCTACAGAATGCTTGACCCAAAGATTCTGGTTCCTCATGGTCCTCATCCTCACCACCAGGAAACACAGATATATGTTCCTCACTACTTCTCCCATCAGCATCATGCTCCATCTACCCTTCCTCATGATGATGATGATGATGATGATTGCATCCATCCAATCGCTGGAGCAGCTTTCAGAGAAAGATTTCCCTTCTACTATTAAATATTAGTAGAAGAATTTGATCCGTCTAGATGCTCCTCTATTTTCCTGGATCTCGATTAGAAATGCTGACAGTCTTTATTCTGAAATATGATCTCCGCGTCAGCGACTCGTGATTCTTCCAAACACATCCGGAACCGGATTATAATGGATCTTCAATAATTGGGTCTTTCGCATTTAGCTGGGAGGAAATAACGAATCCTGCTTCTGTTTACATTGTATTTGATTTTATGGTCTTCTACTTGATTTAACTATAATATTAATAATACTAATAATAATGATATTACCTCCCTTTTAATATATTTAATATAATCCGAATATAACAATATAATCTGATTCTAACCCAAATCCTGCTTTTGTTTACATTTTTTCCTCTCATATCTGCAGCTAGCCTGTTAGCATGTCACTTAGCACTGGTTAGAAGTCTGTTTATGAGCGCTGACCAATCAGAGCTTGTTTACTTGTTTGTCTGTTTATTGTTTACTTGTTTGTGCCTCCTTCAGCGGAGTGCCAGCCAACCAACCAACCAACCAACCAGCTCTGGAGCTAACAGCCGCAGGAAGGCCCGGTGTGCCGCAGCTACATCCAGCTAACATCGGAGCTAACGGGGGCTAACTGCAGCCCCCCCCTAAAACCAGCAGCGATCCCGTTCAGAATCAACCGAACCGGACCGGACCTAAGCCGGTTCTCTCCAGGCCCGAACATGCAGCACTCCCCTGCTCTCTTTCCGGCTGGGCAGAGGATGATAGAGGAGAAGCAGCATGGAGCCAGCCGGAGTCCCGGCGGCTGTGTGCGGGTCAGGCAGCTGCAGCGATCCGGTCCGGTCCGGTCCGGTCCGGTCCAGGCTCCGGAGGGAGCGGGGTGTCAGAGCTTACCTTGGAGGAAAAAGCTTCTGTTGTGGGCCATGTTCATGTCCCGACCCGCTTCATGTTCCGATGATGCTCATTAACGGCTGGAAGAAGCGGCAGGTCGGCCCTTTAAAGCTGCTCGGCTCCACAAACACACACCATGCCGGAAGTGCAGCCAGCGGAGCTTCAAAATAAAAGCCTCCAACATTTCTGAGCTGGTTCATGAGGCTGAATGAGAGCAGAACAGATGCTAACCGCTTCCCACAATCTGGTTCTGATAAAGAACTGTAGATGGATTAAAAACCTCAACAACATGAGAAAACAGTCCAGTTCCCATCCAGGCTTTATTTTTCTAATACGATCCGGATCAGCGGTTCCTTTTCTTCATCATTCTTCGGCTCTTCTGCACTCAGGCCTGCAGAGAAGAACTTGTTTGGTCCAACTTTGGACCCTAGAACATGGAGGTTCTTCCCTCTCAGGCAGATCAAACCGTTCAGAAGCAAACCAGATGCAGTTATCGCTTTTGAGCGAGAGGTTTTGTCCCATTTGAGACATTGTTGGGGTTATTTAAGATGATGTTCATGAATTCATTACTTTCAATTTCTGAAATTAATTTATGTTCTACAAATGAAAAAAAGTTGAAACTATAGAACTGACTGGAGATTTGATTGGATTTAAAAAATATATATAAATAAAAAATAGTACAAGCAGACATAGCCAGAGTAGACACCAATCTAACCACTTAAAAAACAGTCAGTGTTAATGTTTATAAGTGTTTAAATGATACTTTGCCCATGTTTGAGAATAAAACATGCTTGAATCCTTTTGGAGTTGTTACATTTTGTGCATTTTTCACAAAACCTTTAAAATGCCAATATATTTCATAGTAGCAGGTCAGTGAACACGTCCGACGATTTTAAGTTTTACATCGGACAATATGTTGAGAACATCATGTTTTCACGAAGACTGTCCCGATGCCGGTCCCTGAGTTCATATCAGACACATTGGAGGAACAAATGTTTCAGGTCATACCACAGATCCTCAAATGGATGAAAGTGGAGACTTTGACTAGACCACTCCAATTCCTTTTCTGTCTTCCAGCTGTTGATGGAAGGACCTGCTGGTAAGATCCGGATCATTGTTCTGCTGCAAAACCGAACGTGTCCTTCCTGTTAGGAAGGTTCCATCAATAACAGCCCAGACCATCACTCTGCCACCACCGTGTTTGACTGTAGCCATGATGTAACGAGACCATCACCCCCAGAAAGTTCCACTTCTGTCTCTTCAGTCCAGAGAATCCTTTCCTCATAATTATCTGGATGTTTTCTGCTCGACGCGAGACGGGCCTTTGTGTTCTTTTGGGTCTGCAGTGGTTCTGGTCGTAGAACTCTCCAACTTTTTCCCAGTCTGATTGTTGAGTCATGACCTCTGACCCTAACCGAGCCCAGCAGATGTTGTTCTGGGACCTCCTGGCTTAATTCTGGTAGGTTGGCCTCTCCTGGGAAGGTTCTCGGTTTGGAATTCGGTTCTCTGGTGTCCAGAACCTTACAAGTGGATCTGGAACGTTTTCCAGAACGAAAGACTGAACGAATTCTTCAGGCTGAGCACTGGGTGGCGCCAACGAGACCAAATCCTCTCGTATCTCACATTTATTAGAGAGGCTTTAACTCTAAATATAGAAGCTGAGTCCCCCGTTTGTTTCTAAAATTAATATTCTACGTTTTCTTTAAACAAATCCTTCAAATTCAACGAAAGAATTCAAGCAAAAACTACAAACAGGAGCAAATTCAAAGGTAACAAGTTTATTAGAAAAATAAGTTTAACTCAAGTTTCTGTACAATATAAAACATTTCCTCACACACACACACACAGTCAAAATACACCTCTGCCCAGAACAGCAACAACTTCCAGTTTCTGAAGCCCTTTAAAAGGTGAGAAACGGGCGGACCATGATCCTCTGCTCTACTACAACTCCCAGAATGCCTTTCAACCCCTTTCCATCACCAGGGGAGGTGAAGGATCGCCTCACAGGTGGAACGGACCCGCCCCGCTGGTGCCGCTTTCTCAGCCAATGAGCATCAAGGATCGAGGAGATTTGGGTCGAATCGGTCAGGAAAAACGAGGGAGGTCAGAACATTGGGGTCAGGCATGCTGCGGGCTCTGCAGGAGGAACACAGGACCCGCTTCCAACTGTAGCTGAGAGACACGAAGAGACGGAGGTTCTGAGGGGAAAACTAAAGCGGCGATCCCACAGAATGGAGCCGGCTCATCGGGTTTTATCAGAACCTGGTTCTGACACACACGCGGACTGGGCCAGTCATTAAAATGAAGCTTTTCAGTCATTTCTGTCTTAAATTTGGTTGTTTTTTTATGGCTGAACATGAAGGGTTGAATCCTCATCAAGATGATTTAATAAGTTGCATGTTGGACCTTCAGCTGCTCTAAACTAGAACTTTTAGTCTCTGATTTTAAGCCAAACGCTGTTAAATGTTTCTGTTTTCTGACCCAGAAGCTTCAAACTGTAAATCTGGATCCCGATCCAGAACCACCACCTCACCGGTCGCTCCCTCCGGCTCTACTAGATCCCTTGTGGTTCTGCCTGAGGATTTAACTCTAAACTGTGGAACCACCGCTCAGTAAGTTAGGTCAGAACCAAGAGGAGCCCAGCGGGCGTCAGGAAGACCGAGGATCATGGAGCGGAGACGAAGGTGGCCAGGCGCTGATGACCTCAGAGGTGGAGGCCATTCCAGGCGTCGAGGTAGTTAGGGATCCGCCTCCGGAGCGCCTTGAACCATCGAGTCCATCTTCAGAACCGAATAAAACCCAGAGCTCAGGCGCTCCGAAACCAGGAAGGGGGGCCAGGCTGGATCCAGAAGGATGTCCGTCTCTGAGGGTGGAAGCTGGAGCTGACCTTACCGTTCCCTCCACAGGCAGCCTGCAGGGGGCGCCGCCGCCTGGCCGGTCCTCATAGCAACGCATCGGCCTCCACCCCTTTTTCCTGCTAGTCAGGTAACAAAAGGAAGCAATTAGAGAAGGAGAACATCCACACTCATCATCATCATCATCATCATCATCTTTAGCAGCAGCAGGAGGAAGCATTCAGCATGCATGCGCGTGTTAATGCACACAGAGAGGAGCAGCGGGGGGGCGGAGCTACGCTCAGGTGAGACATGCAGGGCAGGAACAACACAGGAAGCATGCAGGGTCAGGAAGATCCTTCTGGGACAAGAAAAGCTTCAATCTGGGATCTAACACCCCCCTCCTCCTCCTCCTCCCAACTCCTGGTGCTGCATCCGGTGAATTTAGGACACCAATTAGTGAGACGTTAATGTTTCTGGACATGATAAGGATGGAGTATGTCACTACACATAGAGAGAGCTGGAGCCGGAGAGATGCCGAATATACGGAAGTAGGTGGTTTGGAATCTGATGGCATGCAAGGTGGAGCACGGGGCCAACACCGGCAAACCTTCGGCCCATTTCTTCCACAAGGACCCTTAAATTTGAAGGAAATTTGAAGAGAGAATTTGCCCAAACATGAATTTAACACAATCTGAAGTTGGCTTTTTTTTTTTTGAAACACGAGTGCGTGTATGTTTATTGAAGCAGACAAAACGGCAGAGAATACAAGCTGAAACGGGACTGCTGGGGTCCACAACACACGCATCACCTTTCACAATACAGATCCTGGGGTGGTCACGGCTTCAGATACATGTTCAGGTGACATTAGCTCGTCGCTGTTAGCTACGTTCAAACATGGAAACCAGAGTGTGTAAAAAAACATACAGAAAGCTTTAGCCAAATAAGACAGCCGCAGCACAGGCCTGCGTCTAAAAACGGCCGCGTCGAAACAGAGGGAAGAAGAAGAGCAGTTCGCCAGAAACAGGTAGGGGTGGGGGGGGAGGGGGGTTACGTTTGGAGTCCAAGCAGATTTTTAAAATATGTACACAGATCCTGCCAGATGTCACCAATTTGGAGGAGAAAAAAACATAAAAAATGCAGGCAAGCCGTATGATTGAGGGCCAATCAGATCGAGTCTCTAAACCAGCAGACGGAAATCAGGATGGTTTGTTTTTGGAGCCCTACTGGTTTACTTCCACTGCTGCCCAAAAGAATCCTGATAAAATTCCTGGTTGTCAGATTTGTAACCGGAATAGTTACCAGAATGATCACCACCATGGAGCGGCTGCTGAGCAATGGGTTGAGAGCCCCAGTTCTGATTATTGGTCTGGCGGCGCTTGGAATCTGGCTGGTTGTACCCATCAGCTTTGCGCTTTCCTCCGCCCCGCGCACCACGTACCCCTCCGCGCCCTCTCGGCGGCACGCTTCCTCTTGATCCGCGACCGCCGCGGCCCGGTCCGGGCCCCCCGCCGCGCTGGGAGAAGCCGGCCCTGCCTCTGGGCGCTCCGGCCCCGCCTCGTCCTCGCACCGGGGAGGCTCCGCCCCTGGGGCCTCTGCTGCCGCCCCGCCCTCGGCTCGGGGCCTGGAAGTCGTCGTAGCCGTAGTACGGGTCGTCGTAGCCGCCGCGGTAGTTGTGGTAGTCGTAGCCGTAGTAGTCGTAGTAGTCGTCGTAGCTGTAGTATTCCTGAGGGTAGCCGTAGCCCACCCGGTTGGCCCCACGGCCACGCCCCCTAGCGGACGGCGCCATGTGAGGAGGGGGAGAGTAGTAGTAGTAATCATCATACCTGGAGGAGGGAAAAGAGCTGAGGTCAGTCAGTGCAGGTGGAGACGCTCGGGCCCTTCATGGTGTTCACAGAAGATCCAAACAGGATTTTATTTCACAAACTATTAAAAAGAAACCAGCGGGCGTCTCGACGCAGCCGTCGAGTTACTGCAGCTCCTCCCCTCCGTTCTCTACCTCACTTCCCATCTAGCTACTGATGAGTAAAGGCCAAAAAAATATAAAATCAGAGTTCTGCTTCTACATCATTTCATATTAGGATAAACCGACCAATCAGAGGGTCTTCTGAGTGAGGAGGAGGAGAGGGTGGAGTTGTTCGGAGAAGCAAAACCTGTTTCTATGCAGCTCAGAAATACATGAACATGTTTTATTCTAAAATATGGTGTGTTTCTAAAATCTGATTTCATCACAGCAGTTGATTATAACCGTCTATAACAACTAATAACCGTCTATAACAACTAATAACCGTCTATAACAACTAATAACCGTCTATAACAATTAATAACCGTCTATAACAACTAACAACCGTCTATAACAACTAATAACCGTCTATAACAATTAATAACCGTCTATAACAATTAACAACTGTCTAACTATTAATAACCATCTATAACAAACTGTCTATAACTATTAATAACCATCTATAACAAACTGTCTATAACTATTAATAACCATCTATAACAAACTGTCTATAACTATTAATAACCATCTATAACAATTAATACCTATTTATAACCATAACTATTAATAACCATCTATAACAAACTGTCTATAACTATTAATAACGTCTATAACTATTAATAACCATCTATAACAATTAATACCTATTTATAACCATAACTATTAATAACCATCTATAACAAACTGTCTATAACTATTAATAACGTCTATAACTATTAATAACCATCTATAACAATTAATACCTATCTATAACTATTAATAACCATCTATTACAAATAACTATTAATAACTGTATAACAATTAACCGTCTATAACTATTAACTGTCTATAACAATAACTGTCTATAGCTATTATAACTGTCTATAACAATTAGTAACTGTCTATAACTATTAATAACTGTCTATAGCTATTATAACTGTCTATAACAATTAGTAACTGTCTATAACTATTAATAACTGTCTATAACTATTAATAACTGTCTATAACAATTGATAACTGTATATAACTATTAATAATTGTCTATAACTTAATAACTGTCTATAACTATTAATAACTATAACAATTGATAACTGTCTATAACTGTTAATAACTATAACTGATAACAACTGTTAATAACTATAACTGATAACTGTCTATAACTGTTAATAACTATAACTGATAACTGTCTATAACTGTTAATAACTGTTTATAGCTGATAATAACGGTCCATAACTGTTAACTATTATAAATGTCTAACAATCAATAGCTGTCAATCACTGTTAAAAACCGTCTGTTAAGAGCTGTCTATAACTGTTAATAACTGTTTATACCTGATAATAACGGTCTATAACTGTTAATAACTATAACTGTTAAAAACTATAACTGATAACTGTCTATAACTGTTAATAACTATAACTGATAATAACTATCGATAACTGTTAATAAATAACTTAAACTATCTAGAAATTTTAATAACTGTTCCTAACAGTTCATAACTGGTATTAACTGTCTATTATTGTTCATATTTGTCTATAAAAGTTAATAAGAGTCTATAACTGTTAATAACTATCTAAAAATGTCAATAACTTAACTGTCTATAATGTTATTAACTGCCTATAACAGCTAATAACAGCCTATAACTGTTAATAACTATCTATAAATGTTAACGTTAATAACTGTCTATAACAGTTACTAACTGTCTATTATGTTCATATGTCTATAACAGTTAATTACTGTCAACGGTTAATAAAGTCTGTTACTGTTAATATATCTTTATAAAAGTTAATATCTATCTATAACAGTTAACATCTTTTACTGTTAATATCTGTTTATAACAGTTAATAATCGTCAATGACCGTTAATATCTGTCAATAACAGTTATTAACTGTCAATAACAGTTAATAACTGTTATTGACAGTAAACTGTTGTCTAAATGAGCAGCTGGAGTCCATCAGAGAACCAGGAACCCAGAACCAGACTAGCACAGGAGGAATGATCACATGACCCGTCACATGTCTTACATGTGGGACTTGGCTGCTTGCCTCTGGGCTTTCCGCTCCTTCCGTTTCTGATCAGGTGGTTTGGCAAAAACGATTTCGATTGGCTCTCCCTCCAGCTCCTTCCTGTTCATTTCCTCCAACGCCTGCAGGAGGACCAGAGCTTTCATTCAGCTGTCCAATCAGAGACAGGGTTTCTGATCTGAGACCATCATCATCATCATCATCATCATCAGTACCTTCACGGCTCCGTCCCTCTCCTCAAAGTGAATGAAGGCGTAGTCTTTGAGCTTCTTAACTCGCTCCAGTTTCCCAAACTGGCTGAAGGACTTCTCCAGGATTTCTTCTGTAACACCGTTGGCGAGGTTCCTCACAAAAAGGACCTTCACCTGCAGACAGAAGCTCCATCTCATCAGTCGGTCCTCCTTCTTATAGAAACAGGTGCAGCTCAGTGACCTAGATATCTAGTAAAGCTTCATTCTCTTAATAGGGATGATTCTGGCTTCTAGTCTGATTTAAAAACTATGTTTTATTTAACATAATTTGGGATTTTTAAGGTGTGGAATGAGACTCCACTGCTTATACATCTAGGTTCCGCTGCAGACTTAATTCAGCCTTCATTGGCCTTCAGCCAGGGGTATTTTCCCACCAGAACAGTCGACAGTTGATGACAAAGCTGGAACCTGAAGGTTCAGGATGCTGGGATCCTATTTTTGCACCGCGGAACGTTTCTCACTGGATGAGTTTCGGCGGACCGATTATACTGGAGCACCAACTAGCGCTCATTAGACAGTTAACAACAAACCACAGTGAACATGGACAAAGAAGCTGATGAGACCACTTTGGTTGGCCCCGTGGATGGGAAATTTTGTTATAAAAAAAGACGATAAGAGCATGGTTGTGTGCAAGATATGCAACAAGGAATTCACATATCACCGCAGCACATCGAGCCTCAAGTATCACCTCAATGCTAAACATATAGCAGCTAAAGAGTACCTGAAATGTAGGCTACTATATTTCTAAATATGCTATTGCTACACTTAATGGCAAAATTGCACTGTTGGACTTGGTTGAACAAAAATGTTTTGTTGCTTAAGCTTATGTATTTAGTCATGATTAAATACTGGTATACTAAGAATCCATCTGAAAAACTTCTTACTGTTCTCAGGTCAAATATTCATATGCGATTAAAATGCAATTCATTTTGATTAATGAACTACAAAGCCGCTAATTAATTAGATTTTTATTTTTTTGGTCATCACAGAACATCCCCGTGTTTCTGGTCTGATTAAGTTGAGTTTTAAATGACTGGGTTCTTTTTGTTGGCTCACCTTAGCCATAACTTCTGGGTCGGGGTCCTCGATGGGGTCGGCCCACTCCACCGTGACCAGGTTGCTCCAGACCTTGACCTTGCCGCTCATCAGCCGGCGGCGGGCCTGAGCGGCTGTTTTGTGGTCATCGTACTCCAGGAAGCAGAACCCGCGGTTCTTCTTCTTGTCGTCAGGCTGGTGGTAGAGTATGACATCACTGAGACCCTCTGAACGGACACAGGAGACCCAGAGGACAAGTCAGGTTAGAGCGAAGCCGGCAGAACCGGAGGTCCACAGCAGAGCACAGAGACAGTTTTACCTGTGACTTTAGAAAACTCCTCAACAATCTGCTCCTTGGTTTTACTCTTGGGGATAGAACCAACAAACAGCCTGTTGTTGGCTACAGATATACACACACCGATGTGTTTGCCCGGCCGGATCTCATAGTTATTACACTGAAAGGAAGAGAGAAGGTGTTCTGGTGTCAAAGCAGCGTTCATCCAGGTATGAAGCTAGATGTTCTGGCAACCCACCAGCTTCACCGCCTCCTGGGCGGACTCTTTGGCGCAGAACGTGACGAAGGCGTATCCCCGGTTCAGGCTGCTCAGAGGGTCCATCATTAACCTGAGGTCCCAGATGGGCCCGGCTTTCTCAAAGAGAGGAACCAGCTCGTCTTCGAACAAGTCCCGGGGAATCTTTCCAACAAATATCTGCAAGGAAGAGCAGGAATATTCATGAAAGGGATTTTTACCTTGGCTCTAGAACACCCTCCATGTTCTCCTCCAGCACTCGTACCTCTGTCCCCACTGTGGGTTGGGGTCCCGAGTACACAGACTCAGGCGGCGGGCCGCCATACTTCCGCTGGCCCGTCGTAACGTCTAGCGTGTAGTTGGTTCTGTCCAGCAGCTCTTTGATTTTTGCCTCGTCGGGTCCTTTAGTGGCAGGAGAAACTTTGGTGCCCTGTTTCTCTCTCTGCCTGTAGGTCTTCATCACCCCACAGAGGAAGGCACTTTTGTTCTGGGATAAACACAGGACCATGTGACGTGGTTACAGGTTGTTCACCTGGGGAGGCGTGGCCTCTCGTGGCAGGTGGACTCACCTGGACGTGTGACAGATCGCTCTCCTTGAACTGGACCAGCACCTGCAGGGCTCCATCTTCATTAAACTCCTTCAAGGCTTCAAGGGCGCGTTCATCAAGGTCACTGTGTGCTACCAGGCCTGGAGGAGCACAAAATCATCATCATCATCATCATCATCATCATCATCCTCCTCCTGAGCACAGTACATTAAAGTACATGAAACTACAGCCTCAAATCTATATTTTTATATAATCTAAAGAGTGTACGGTAACGATATTTATTGCGATATATTCTTTTCTTTATACATGTCAAAATTACAGTTTATGAACATTCTCACTTTCCAGATATATTGCAGCAGAACAACTTCAAAAAAGTTTAGAATGCCGTTTAAAGAACATTTATTGTGCAAAATGCATTTAATAAATATTTTTTCCAAATAAATCCTTCAAAAAAATTCTCACAACATAAATAAAGATTAATATATTGTAAATATATTAAAAAGATGAATGATATAAAAACTAAATTGTCATCTTTCCTGGTTACTTATTTATAAATTTAATATTGCACAAAAATGAAGCTGCACATATTTAAGTTAAAAATACTTCAAGTTGAACAGGTTTCTTTTCCGTTAAATGGAAAACCACAAATTGTGAAATTGCAATATGTAGTGTAGAGATAAACACTGAACATCAGTATTTATCCTCATTGATGACAGCTTGATGACATCATCAAAATGTGCAAGCGCGGTAGGCCCGTATTGTCAAAATCTCTACCTTTGGCTACATTCATATAATTTCTTTTATATCGCCCACTGCTACATTAAACTATATGAAGCTTATTTTCCTGCTGGTAATATTTACACCTCTGGAAACAAAGGTGCTGAAAGCAGCTTGATCCAGGAACAGCGGCTCCGTGTTTTCAGCTACTAAAGAAGAACCTGAAGCTTCTGGGGCTCACCTGCTACATACAGCTCATCCAGTTTCTCTGCTACTTTCTGAGACAAGCCGGCATCCAGCAGAGCCTGGAAATGTTCCGAACGGGTCACCGCCGCCGCCGTGTCCACGGACTCCTCGGCGCTGTCCCCGTTCACGTGATCGGTGGCCATGTCTGCAGACATCTGGGAACACGACAGGAGAAGCTTTCAGTTGATCAATCCAAGAGACCATCAGTTCTCTAAAAACAATGTTATATGGAGGACTGATCATGGCAAAATACATAAATATGCAAATAAATAAAACTGAATATATGTAAATAAATAAAAAAAACGTATGTATGTTTATATATGTATATATATATATATATATATATATATATATATATAAATATAAGAGATGTAAGAAAATTTGGATACACAGGTATATCGCGATATTTTATTTCCCAATATTGTATCGATATTCAAAAAAAAAAAATTCGATTTTCCTCTTCTTTTAAATTTATTGATTTTCATTTATTTTCACCAGACTTTTACTGGATGGATGGATCTATCTATCTATCTATCTATCTATCTATCTATCTATCTATCTATATATATATATATATATATATATATATATATATATATATATATATATATATATATATATATATATATATAGATATATATATAATCTATACATATATAAATAAATTAGGGTTGTGTGTAGGTAACGATATGTATCACAATACAGGGGAGACATACTGTCATCATTAAGGGTTCCATTAAAATTTTAAAAATTTAAAATAAATAAATAAATAAAATCGGTACGTTGCTTTTGAATATCGATACAATATCGTGACATAAAATATCGCAAAATATCGGTGAAGCTCTAATTAAAAGGACCGTTAGAAAATAACAACCTTTAAGCAGGTATTAAATCAAACCAAAGTTGTACTAATCAGGGAATATGCAACAATAATTATGATTTGATTTAATAGACAAGTGATGGACATGGAGATGTGTTTTTGGTTTGGATTATAGTGCTGTGTTGAAAAAAAACATAGATTCTCTTATTCTAAATCGAATTCTTATAAAAATTCCCCCAAAAAATTGATTTAATCGTTTAAATGTTTTTGCCCTTTTTACAGCTAAAATAGGAGGGAAAAGTCCAGACAGGCTTTTTAAGGTCTGACAGGGTTAATAGAGTTTTCCCCCGGTGAACTGTAACGCCACCCAGTGTTGCCTCATTGAATTACAGGCGCATAATTAAGGTAGCAGCTCAGAAAAAAAACGTTTTTTAAAGCACTGACCCATATCTGTGTCGAGTTGGAACAGATCGGATCGTGATAATCGATTTTAACTCGATAATTGGAATTGATTCTTGAAATCTGAATGGATACCCAGCTCTAGTTACACATATTTTACTGTAGGTTATGATTTTTAAAGTTAACTGTATCTTTTTTCAATCTTGTGTCGTATGTAGGTTTGGTATGTAACAAGCAGCAATCAATCAGCTGGTGAGTCCACTCCCGTTTTAGTTCCTATTGCGGTTTTTAAGAGGTCAAACTGACGCATAATCATATCCAGAATATCATGCACCGAGTAGATTTGTTTTCATTCTTCTTAGGAGCATTTTCTCGATGCTTTGGTCTAACGATTTAGCTAAAGATGAGCAGAACTTTTAAATAAATGCAGTATTCTAATATTTAAATGTTTTCATGTTTAAGCAAACATGAACTGACTTGAGAGCAATAAGAAAACTGGAAGCAATTTCGAGCTCAATTTCAGGGTTTAACTTGTAATGTTTCATTTAACAAAAGCAAGTGAATGTCTTCACATTTAATGCTATGAAGTTGCTGTTATTGGTAAAATGGTAAATGGCCTGTACTTGTATAGCGCTTTATTTAGTCCGTTATTATTATATATACATTATTGGTGAAAATGTAACAAGTAAGACTAAAAATCCGGATTATTACAAGTCAATAAACTGATGTTTTCATTGTAATTACTAACAAGGCAGGAACTTCAATGGTTGCTGAAGGTTTTGTGTGAATACATGAAAACATTTTTGGGAATAAGAATTTTTTACATGTTTTTAAATGCTGCAGCCGTCTTCAGTTTAAATCTTTTATTGCTTTTTTTCTGATCAAATTGTTCGCCAGTTATCTTTTCTGAATGTTGTCAGCAAACCTATTTCGGTATGAAAATGACAGACTGACTTTATAATCTCCAAGTTTCATACTGAAAATTCTCACAGATAACTTGTTTTAGGTCAAATGATGATACTAATTATGTGCAGAATGGCGGTCAGTGTATTTCCGCGGGATTAAATCAGGTTATTGTGCAACTGATCCAACTTAAAAGTAAAGTTTCCGACTTCCGGGATGGAAAAGGAGTGAGGCGGACGTGTGTGTAGAGAGCTCCACAAAACCAACACAGCCTGAATAATAGAAAACGAGACGAAGAAACAACAATGAGCGGAGGAACATCGACAAAGATGAAGAATAAAAGGCAACAAGACAATACAAGCAAGGATATAAAACAGATGCTAACACCGGCGGCTACCAGGGAACCGACACGAGAGGCTAGCCTAGCTAGCATTAGCCTCCAAATACAAACGCTAACTATCGAAGTGAAGACTGAACTAAAAGCTAATAAAGAAGAAATCACAACAGAAATGAGAAAAGAGTTGACCGAATTCAAGAAAGATATAAACCGACTACTCGACAACATGGATAAGGACATTAAAGAACAGAACGAAAGGATACAAGGCGGGGAAATACGAATAAACGAACTGGAGCAGTGGGGCTACGAAGCTAACGAGGCCATCCAAGACATACTAGAGGAACAGATAAACATCAGAGACAAATTACATGACATGGAAGCAAGAGCGAGGAGGAATAATCCGAGGGTGTACGGAATTAAAGAAGGAACTGAACCAAAACCCACAATGTTGAAGAAGATGATGGAAGACTGGCTGATAGAGGAAGATCTACAAATACAGAGAGCCCATAGAGCGCAGGCCCCAAAACCAAGGGAACGGCAGACACCCAGATCAATAATAATAAACTTTCAGCGAAGCAAAACTAAAGACATGATCCTAAGCAACGCCTGGGAGAAGAAAAATGTGACATTTAATGATGAGAGAGCGCTCCAGCAGAGGAAGGCATATCTGCCAATAAAGGGGAAACTAAAAGACACGAAAATCCGCTTCCAGACGCCCTTCACCAAAATGCGTATCTTCTGGGAAGACGGAACGAAAATGTACAAAAGCGCACAGGAAGCGGCGATGGACCTGAAGACACGAGGATGTGAAGTGGAAGGAATCCCGCTAGAAGAAAAAGAAACACGAAAGAGGACGGGACTGAATATGACAGGGCTGGCGTGGTGGAAGCCGGTGGGAGACGGCGGAACAATGGAGACCAGAGTCAGAGAACGACTGCAAGAATACCAGCGTGGAGGAAAATAGGTACAGGGGGGATTAAGTAAGGAGGAGGATAGCTCAAGAAATACAAGGCGAATATGAAGGTAAAGGAGTTGGTCAGGGAGAGGGAGACAAGGCTGGAATGATAAAACTAGTAAACATAATAACAAAGGAAATGGGCTTCATAGATATTTGGAGAGAACTCAATCCCACACAAAAGGATTAAACCACTATTCAGCACACCATAAAACTTACTCAAGAATAGATTATTTCCTCATACAAAAAGAACATAGACACAGAATTGGGGAATGTAAAATTGGAGGCTCAGAACTCTCAGACCACAGTGCGATATACCTCAAGATATTTTTGAGTGATAAAATTCAAACAAACACTATGGAGGCTAAACACGGGGATATTAAATAACACAGAAACAATATCACAAATCAGCGAAGATATAAAGGAATACTTAACAGATCATGATAATGAGGAGGTAGAACCTTTTACACTCTGGGATGCATTGAAAGCTAATCTCGATCACAAGCAAAATGAAGAGAGAAAAGATGAAACAATATGAAGAACTTACAAAGGAGCTGGAAGAATCGGAAAATAAAAATAAGCAGAAAATAGACATAACGATACAGGACCAAATTAAGAAGACTAAGAGTAAAATACACAAGATACATCAAATAGAATTAGAAACAAAAGCAAAATATTTAAAACAGAATTACTATGAGGTGGGCCCTAAAGCAATAAGACTACTAGCAAGAAGACTAAGAAAACAACCGGAACAAAATAATGTGGATAATAGTGGAAGAAATCCAGCAGATGGAAAAACTGACATGTAGATTAAGACTGAAAGAGGAACAAATTCAAAACCAACGGGATAAATGGAGGTTAATGCAAAACAAAAATGATGGACTATTAAAACGACGGATAAAGGAGAATACCTGTAGATGAGCAGACCTTTTTTTTTTATTGATTTCATTTCTTTATGCAGGGAGAGACTATAAGGGGGATGAAGGGAGAAAGGAGGAGGAGACAGGGGGGGTAGGGGAGGAAAACGGAAAGGGTAAAGGAGGAATAAATCCAGAAGAGGAAAGAAAGGCAAAGGGAAGAGAAGAAGAAAATAAAGAAAGAAAAGAATAATGAAGAACAACCAGACTAACATTGGAGGAAAATACCAAAAATAAAAAAATTCCCAAAAAAAAGAGTAAAGTTTCCATCTCAGTAATATCAGATCACCTGTATTATTTACCTGTGATCCGAACGGACCAATCAGAGTTGATCTTTTAGAGGTGCGCTGTGGATAAATTCAGACTGTTGTTGCTGGTTGTTGGCGCCGCCGTCCTGAATCTAATGTTAGAAAGTGACCTGTTGGTGGATTGGGTCGGTTCTTTGCGCAGGATTGCCGAACCCAAACATCTTTAAGAGAGAGGCCAACAGAGAGCGACGTTTCTCCCAGCAGCTATAAGCCTTTATAACCGAGCAACAGCGAGCTGGAACAGCCTGCCGGGTTCCTCTCACACAACAACACGCTGTTAGCCCGAGTTAGCAAGCAGCTAAGGCTTCCGAGAGCCTGCAGGCCTCAGCCTTAGCTCCGCACCAACCCGAGGAACCATTCTTCCTTTTAACCTCCTCATTATGAGCTGTTAGGCAGCTGAAGTTACTCCATGTTCTCTCTGAGTGTCACATTACTTTGCATCCCAAGAAGGGGGCCGTTTCACCGCTGCTAACCAGCCGCAGCTGCTGGAGCAAACCGCATCTAACACCGGCTGTAGCTAAACACACACCCCCAAAAAAACACGCTTTTCTTGCTACATACCATGCGGATGTAACGGTGGGTGCACGATGCCGACCCGTTGTGGTGATGGCGGTCCGGATCGGGGGGGGAGGGGGGGGAGTACTGACGCCGGTGATGTGTTGGTGTCCCTTTTTACACCCGGGGTTAGAAAATGGCGGCGAGGTAAAGTCCTGAGGTCCGCTTCTTCCCTTTTAGATAAACAGGGTTTCTGAGGGGGGGATTCAGGGGCTGCTCTGGTTTCATTCATCTGGGTTAAGGCGGGAAACCGAGCCGGCGGAAATGTACTACAGTAACACATAGTTAATGTATAACACTGTAATAAAACACCATACCGACGGGTTTATGATAATATTAGGGTTATAACACAGCAATGCCTCACAATACTAGACATTCAGATGGTAATTACAAGAAAACACAAAAATATGTGTCAGTAACATAAGGTTAATGGCAATATTAACTAAATGGAGAGAGTTCCCACAATGGGTTCCAATTCACAACAGAAGTTCTTGAGGCTCTTTACAAAGCAGAGATTCTGTTTATATACATATATATTGTTCTGTCCACGAGTGGAGATTGGAAAGTGTTCTTCCCAACACCTGCAGCTCATCATAGATCAGCAGGAGGATAAAGGGAGGTGGAGTGTTTGCTTTTGTGGTAACATTTCTAGCTCTCCGTGACTCTCAGATTGTTCCTATGTTGACTCCAGTGCCTTTTGCCCCGTTTCCACTAGGATCAGTTCGGTCTGGAATGGGTAGACTGAGCCTCGATTTGGCGCATTTCCATGACTTTTGTTGGGGCCAAGGCGACCCCCTTTCTTGGACTACCTCTGCCTTGGTCTGAAGCGGGCCAAGACGACCCAGCACGCCCACCTATGGACTGATTGGTCCGGTAAAGTGATGTCAGTCACACGCCTACCTACGTGGTAGCCACTGATTGGCCTGGCGGTGTGCATGCACGGAGTTTCTTCTTTAGAAAGAGCCACAGTCCCAGTACGATGAACAAAAATACCTCGACGTCCTCCATTGTTGTTTCTCCGTCATATCCCGTTCTCATTTTCACATTTGTTTACTACCCTTGTGGTGATTACGAATGTCATCACGGCCCTTTCACGCTACTTTAAGCTGAGCCCGCCCATGCCCTGCCTACGTCCGCATTCCTTAGATAGTAATGGAAACACAACCAGCCCGTTCTGGGCCGTGCTGAACCAACCCGTTCTGGGCTGACCCGACCCTAGTGGAAAAGGGGCATTAGCTTCTCCTTGTCCTCCTCTTCCAGGTACCACTTCCAAGTCCTCTCATCCTGGGCTCCAGATCCCTTGTCTGCAGACTCATACCTCCTTTCAAGGAATACCTGTCACGCTGCCCTATTCACTCCTCCTCATTGTCCTCACCTGTGTCTCTCAAATCATTCACACCTGATCCTACTTACCTCCTGCCTTTATTACTCATCACTTCCCTTCACTCAGCGCCGGATCATTAACATTGTCTTCATCTCCATGGTGTGCTGTCCTGCCGTCTCGTTGCTGCCCGATGTCCAGTCTCTCCGTTCCTGTCGTCGTCCTCATCACCATCATCACCTCCACCTTTAATAAACATCCTGCACCTTTCCTCAGCGTCTGCGTTTGGGTCCATACTCCACACACACTTCCTGACAATACCTGGTGTCATCTCCCCGACTGGTTCCAGCTTCCTCGTTCCATCTATTTCCTTCTGCTGCAACTCAATCCATTCACACTCACCTTTCTCCGTCGTACTCCTGGACTCACTCTTCATTACCAGCATCAGCCTCCTTGTAATAAACCCACTCTCAGATCATTCTCGCTTATTACCGCTTTGGGGCGGCTGGAACTCAGTGGTAGAGCGACCCAGAAATCGTGGGTTCAATTCCAGCTTCCACCTGCTACATGTCGTTGTGTCCTTGGGCAAGTCCCTTACCTACCCGCCTACTGGTGTTGGCCAGAGGGGGGCGATGGCGCGATATGGCAGCTTGGCGTCTGTGGCTATAATCATAGCTTGCTTCCACCAGTGTATGAATGTGAGAGTGAATGAATAATTGGAGTTGTAAGCGCTTTGGGTCTCTCGAAAAAAGCACTGTATAAATGCAAGCCATTATTATTATTTTTACCTCTAGCATCTGGTTCAGCCACCACACTAATCATCTTCCAGCTGCAGTCACTTTCCCCTGGCATCTCCACTTCATCATCCCTGTGAGCATTTGTCATTACAAAATCTCACGGTTTATTTTACATATAAAGCCCATAATAATCAAGCTCCATCATCCATCAGAGATCTGATTGGTCCATATGTTCCTAACAGAGCCCTTTGCTCTCAGACTGCAGGTTTACTTGTAGTTCCTAGGATCTCTAAAAGTAGAATGGGAGGCAGATCTTTTAGTTATCAGGCTCCTCTCTTGAGGAACCAGCTCCCAGCTTTAGTCCGTGAGGCAGACACTCTGTTTACTTTTAAGGCCAGGCTTAAAACTTTCCTTTTTGATAAAGCTTATAGTTAGAGTGGCTAAGGTCATCCTGAGCTATCTCTGTAGTTATGCTGCTATAGGCTTAGACTGCTGGAGGACAGACTGACCACTTTTCTTCACTCTGCTACTTTTCTCTCCTACTACTCTCCAGTTGTATTATTTGCTGTTATTTCGACTGTTAACTTTGTTTTCTCTCAGTGTTTTTCTCTCCATAGAAGATATACCTGGGCTGGTATCCTGCTTGGCTGCAATGCCCTGTTGGACGGGGGGCATCGACTGGGATGATCCTCCCAGTAACTGAACATCCACTGTGTCCTGTTATCAACTTTTTACTTTCTGTAACATAGAAAGTTCTCTTATATCAGATCTTCTGTTCCTTCTGTGTCTCTGCTCTGTCTTCTCAAACCCCCAGACGGTCGTGGCAGATGGCCGCTCCTACTGAGCCTGGTTCTGGTTCCGGTTCTGCTGGAGGTTTCTTCCTGTTAATGGAGAGTTTTTCCTCTCCACTGTGGCTACATGCTTGTTCAGTATGAGGGATTGCTGAGGTTGGAGTCTGTATCAACGGGACGCAGCCTCAAGTCACTGACTTTATACAATCTGCTGAGATTCCTTTGATAGAAAACTAGCTAAAACTTTAAACGGATTGGAATGTTTGTATGATTGTATTGAAAAGACTTTTCTTGTAAAGTGCCTTGAGATGACATCTGTTGGGAATCTGGGCTATATAAATAGCTGAATTTAATTGAATTTTCCTCAACTCATAATCTGCTCATTTCAGTGTTCATGCTCCCGGATCTACCTTCATCATTTTTTCAATAAACCTTTCCAAAATCTTTCTGGTCTCCTGAGAGTTTCGTGGATGTGGGTCAAGCAGATACCTAAAACCATGTCAACCATGCCCTCGGTTATCGAATACTATATTCAAAGTCAGTCACATCTATTCCAGTTTGATCCTAGTTTTAAAACAATGCAGTCAAGTTTGTTGTATTATGCCAGTTTGGAAATCCAGTCGATTGCATTGAGTAATTGACTTTGCAGCAATCCCTCTGCGACGACTGACTGGGGGTTAGAGAAGACGCAGCATACACACAAAACCACAGATCCAGGAGTACTTTCTATGATAAAGAAACAGTAGAGAGTTAATGTTAGGTGCAGCTCTTTTAAGGCAGGGCCAGGTGTGTTGTTTAAAGAAAGAGAAAAGGCAGGATTAGGTGAGCAGATGGCCCCCTCCAGAAGGATGAAAAGTGGTCAGTCTGTCCTCCAGCAGCATAACTATAGAGATAGCTCAGAATAACCCAAGGCACTCTAACTACCAGCTTTATCAATCAGAAGGTTTTTAGTCTGGTTTAAAGTAGACAGGGTGTCTGTCTCATGGACTAAAACTTGGAGCTGGTTCCACAGGAGTGACTGTTGGGTCTGAAAATGTTAGTTAACTGGTCTACCTCCATTAAACTGTAAAGTGTTAATGCGGTTGGGTGTATTTTCATCACAAATAAAAGTGTGTGTTGTTAAAGTTGATTACTGGAGCTCGAGGGTCATAAATTGTAAGCTTATATAGTATGCATTCGTTAGTTTGATAATTCATTAAAGAATGTACCTGTTACTTTGATTGTGCTTTATGGAAACAATAGAGGCTCTCGTCACTTGCAGCTGTGGCGATGCAGGGATCTCAGTGAGCTCAGACAAGATAACAACTAGAAGACTGACAGAAAGGGAGAGAATATAACTTCATAGATGTACACATTAAAATTCATAATTTCTACAATCTTTTTTCTTGCCTTATATGATTTCATAAACATGTAGAATAGAGATACATGAGAAGAACATGTAAATACATAAAAATTAGGGATGTGTGTTGGTAAAAATCTGGCAATACCATATGTATTTCAATACGGGGGGCGATACAATATATTGCGATACTGTGAGTAAGACCATTTATTGTGATTTTTAAAACTGAATTTAACTGTAGAAAACTGCCCCATCATTCTAAACACTCCAACCTGCTTTATACTTTAACACGTCCAGTTTTATTACTAGATCTGGTTGATCCACTGGAACCAAGAAGGTGAAAACTGCCACAAAATACCAGGTTTACTTTTAACTTTACTTTAAAAATTATCATAGTCATTACATCATTAATGGTTCCATTCAAATTCTAAAACTAAAAAAATCAATGTATTGCCTTTGAATATCGATACAATATTGTGACATAAAATATGTCACCATACTGATATTTTCTTACAACCCTAATAATAATACCTAAAAAAATAACAACAACAAAAAGAAGACAAACAAAAAAGAAAAAAATTACATTAAGTTTTCCCAGTTTGGTTGTTAATGTCTATTTACAAAATAATTCATTCCATCTCAGAATTAGAGGTATTAAGTTTTACCTTTTGAAAAACTCATCCATGCGTTTATCTTTAGTCGTATTGATTTGTCGGGGCCATATTGATTTGTCGGGGCCATATTGTCATCACAGGTCTGCCTAAAAAGTCAATCAGACAGCTGCAGCAGATCCAGAACGCTGCTGCTCGTGTTCCTCACTAGAACCAGGAAAGTAGAGCACATCACCCCAGTTCTAAAGTCCTTACACTGGCTCCCTGTAGCTCAGAGAATAGACTTCTAAATACGTCTACTAGTTTATAAATCATTACATGGCTTAGCACCAAAGATGGAGAAGCAGCTTTCAGTTTCTCTGCTCCTCTAATCTGGAACAAACTTCCAGAAAACTGCAAAGCTGCTGAAACACTGAGTTGTTCTAAATCACAACTAAAACGTTTCTGTTTAGAGCTGCCTCTGATTAATGTTTTCATGTATCATATGTTTTGGGTGTGTTTTATGCTTTATATCAGTTTTGACGTTGTCCCCTAATCATGTAAAGCACCTTGAATTACTTTGTTGTTGAAAGTGTTGCTACACAAATAAATTTGCCTTGCCTTTCTTTCCTTTTCCCCCTCTCTTTTTCTCCTCTTTGTTGAATCTCACCACGATCTCATGATGTTTTATATTTTAACATTTTTTACACAGCTCTCCCATTAAGCCCACAGTCTGTCTCATTTGAAGATTTCCTCTGGTTTTATATGCTAGCTGCTCCATTTCTTGTACTTGTTCCATTAGGTCTTCTCTAAACCAGGACTTTTTGAACGCCATTTATTTTGTTATAGGTATAAGAGCTGTTATTTATCATTATTTATTAGTATCTATTTTGGCATTTTCCCTCGCAAGACAAACTCATAATCAGTATTAAGGTCCATGTTCATGACCTTACTGATTTCTTTGCTAATACTTGTCCATTATATTTTGAAGTCGCGACAGGATCAAAAACAAAGTGGTACATTTATTCATTTTAACATATTAACTAAAAGAAAATAATCCTGATTAGTCGAAGAAAAATTGATCTCATATCTTTATTTTATTTTTAAATTCATGCTAGTTTTGTTTTAATTTTACTTCCTAAAGAGAAAACACACGGGTACGTCACTTCCTGCTTCTCATTGGGGGCGTGACCTACTTCCATCTTCTGGACGCTCATTGGCTGAGCGCGAAATTTCAAACGTAACACAGGAACGGAGGCAGCAGTAGCAGAAACTGCTGTTTTTCGGAGGAGTTAAAATGCTAATTTACACCATAATAACATAATCGTTATTTGTCCATCGGTTAAATGAGTTAACAGTGAACAAAGTCGATCTTGTTTTTTATAACTTAGAAAAGGTTTTCAGCCAGAACTGAGATGGATGTCGCTTCGTATCTGCGGTAAGTCAGCTGCTGTTAGCTTCGTGCTACTATTACCAGTTTATAGCCTTTATGATTGACTCTGACTCTAATGTTGTCTGCATATTTAACATTTTAGGTGTTTTGAAGACAGTTTGGCCTCCTACAGTGGAGATGACCCGCTGGATCCGTGGGACAAGTGAGTCCTTTCCGCTGTTTTTACCCGAACCGAGGGAGATCCGGGTTTTAGACAAATAAGCATAAACTATAAAGAGCTTTGATTCTAAATCAGTCTGTCTTCAGTTTTAAATGCCTGATCTTAATAATCCTCTCTGATTTTTGTGGAATAATTTGGGATCTGGACACCTTTATTGTAGAAAGAGAGAAAAAGGTTCCCTGCAGCTTCTGGTCCAAACCTTCTCAGTAGAACCCGGTAAAAACCTAAATCATTTACTGATATAGTAACAGTAGATCTCCATCATACTTTGGTGCTAAGCCATGTAATGATTTATAAACTAGTAGACGTATTTAGAAGTCTATTCTCTGAGCTACAGGGAGCCAGTGTAAGGACTTTAGAACTGGGGTGATGTGCTCTACTTTCCTGGTTCTAGTGAGGAACACGAGCAGCAGCGTTCTGGATCAGCTGCAGCTGTCTGATTGACTTTTTAGGCAGACCTGTGAAGACGCTGTTGCAGTAATCAATCCGACTAAAGATAAACGCATGGATGAAGGTGGTGTGAACTTGTGGACTCTCTAAAAGTGCAGAGAGGAGGTGTACAGGAACCAGAGGTCCATCACCAGTTGCTTGGTTTGGTCCACATTCAGGAGCAATGTGTTGTTGCTCCGCCCCCTCCCTGTAGTTGCTGTCAAACGCTGTTCTATCGTCTGTGTTTGATGGGCACGAAAACGTCTCTAGTAACGCTGTTTGTATTCTAGGTGGCCATGTTTGACTGCTCTCCATCCCTTGCAGGTTTGTGGACTTCCTGGAGCAGAGACACCCCACAGGGGGCGGTAGTGAGATGTCTCTGGTGTTCGACGCCCTGGTCCAAAGGTTTCTCAACGTGGATCGATATGCAGACGACCTCCGATACGTAAACTACTGCATCCGATGTGTAAGTCAGACTCATTCTTCCAGCACCGAGCAGCAGCATCATGAGGATGCATCGGATTGATCTTTGTCTTCCAGGCCGGTTATTACTCAGACCCCGTGGCCCTATACGCCCACGTCTTCAGTAAAGGCGTGGGCACCAGGACGGCCGCCCTGTATGTGGCCTGGGCTCAGCAGTTTGAGCAGAAGGGGATGAAGGAGCAGGCTGATGCTGTGTACCAGAAGGCTCTGGAGAACCAGGCCCAGCCTGCAGACACTGTTCTCCATGAGTACAGGTGAGAACATCAGAAGCTACGGTGGCTGAGAAGTGCAAAATGCATTGACATAAAAAAACAAAAGAAAAGAAAAACAAAATGACATCACAAGAAGGGCGCCCCATGTTGAGAGCGGCGGTCGTCACGGGTTCGACTCCTGTTCCTGCTGACCTTTCCCGATGTCTCCCCCTTTCTCAACTGTCTACTGTCGAAGAAATGCCACTGTGGCCACAGAACCTTAAAAAAATAAAAATAATAAAAATTGGAAATTCAAAAGAAAACATTTTTTTAAATGTACAAATTCAAAAACAGAATTACATTTAAAAAAGAAATTTGCATAAACTATATTACATAAAAAAAAACAAATTCAAAAACAAAATAAATTTTTTATTTATTTACATATTCAAAAACAAAATTGCATTTCAAGAAAGAAATGTACATTAACAAACATTTGCTTATTATTTTTTCATTAGATTAGGTAAATGTGTTTTGCACAGCATGAACGCGTGTCTCACTGATGTTTTAATACGAAGATGGATCAGAAGTGAGGTTTGACTGCAGGAACCGGGCTCTTTCTGGGCCCATACTTGTTCTGACTGTAGGAATCTGAAGCTCAGGTTCTGGTTCTGGTGTGAACACAGCAGACAGTTGGCTTAAATAAATGTTGAACCTCCTTCTGACCCATGGAGAAACTTCAGGATTCTAAACGATGACTAATGTGAACTTTGACCTGCAGGCAGTTTCAGAGCAGAACCAGAACCCAGCCCACATCGTCTGGTAAGTCTGTCTTCTTTAATTAGACCAACATCATTGCTGATTGGCTGCTGATCGGCGGCTGATCGGTGGCTGATCTGATGCTGATCGGCGGTTTATTGGCTGTTCTTGGGTTTCATGAAGCAGGAGCTCGAGTCCCTCTGCAGAACTCCCAGCTGACCAATCAGATGCCCCCCCACACGTTGACCCAGAACAAGGTTCCTCTCTGGTCTTCATCTATGGTTTAGCACCACTAACACCAGTATGAACCCACTAACCGTCTGTGGTTCTGTGCAGGCCTCCGCCGATGGTCCATCCAAACCTCCTCAGAACAGAACGATCATCACGTAAGTTCTCCAAGTCCGTTTTCCTCCACGGATAAACGAGACGGGCCGTGTCCTAACTGCTGGTGTCGTCCCCAGCGTGTCCCGCTCAGAGACGTCGGGAAGCCTCCCCTCGGGTCAGAGCGGCGCCGGCCCGACCGTGTCCGAGTACAGCGAGGACCCGCTGGCTTGTGAAGGCTCCGAGTTCTGCTTCGAGGAGGTCAGAGCGGAAAAATACTTCCGCAAGATCCGTGAGAAGCAGGAACAGGAGCAGAGAGAGATCAGTAAGACGGCGTTTCAGACACGCAGAGGTGAAGCGTTTCTACGAGCTCACCTTCATCCGTCTCTCCTTTCAGTGGAGAAGAAGCTGAGGCAGCAGGAGGAGGAGGTCCAGAGGCTGAGGAGCATGTTGGACCAGGTCAACCAGGGCCTGGAAGCCTGTGGAGGTTTTCCCAACCGGACCTCGTCTCAGCAGGTGAGGCTGCGGACCTTTAAGCTCCTCGCCGGGTCGACTTTAACTGATGGCTGCCGTCTGTCTGCAGAGCTCCAACCTCATCCAGTCCTTCTCCTCGCGTTCCCGACCCAACGACCATCTGGGCGCCCGCCGCTCCCTCGCTCTGAGGTTAACCCCCGAGCCGAGCCCGATCCAGGAGGCCGGCGCCGCTCCGCCCTCAGAGGCAACCCGCCCTCCGCCCGCCCCGTCTGACCGGAGCGCCGGAGCCGCCGCCGCGCCGGATCCTCCGGGATCATCAGCCCGGCGGCCTTCGCTCATCAGGCCGACCAACGGGCTCAGCGCCACGCCTTGGTGAGTTCCTGCTGAACTCTGACCTCTGGGTGTGAAGGCATCTAAGACAGGGTCCTTCCTTCCTTCCTTCCTTCCTTCCTTCCTTCCTTCCTTTCTTACTTCCTCATTTCCTTCCTAGTTTCCTTCCTTCCTTCCTTGTTTTCTTGTTCCATCCTTCCTTCCAAGTTTTCTTTCTTTTTCTTTCTTTCTTTCTTTCTTTCTTTCTTTCTTTCTTTCTTTCTTTCTTTCTTTCTTTCTTTCTTTCTTTCTTTCTTTCTTTCTTTCTTTCTTTCTTAGTTTCCTTCCATTCTTTCCTTCATTGTTTTCTTGTTCCTTCCTTCCTTACTTACTTCCTTTCTTTCTAGTTTCCTTCCTTTCTTTCCTTCATTGTTTTCTTTTTCCTTCCTTCCTTCCTTCCTTCCCTTCCTACTTCCCTTCCTTCCCTTCCTCCTTCCCTCCCTCCCTCCCATCCTTCCTTCCATTCTTTGTTACTTCCTCATTTGCTTCCTACTTTCCTAACTAGTTTCCTTCCTTCCTTCCTTCCTTCCTTCCTTCCTTCCTTCCTTCCTTCCTTCCTTCCTTCCTTCCTTCCTTCCTTCCTTCCTTCCTTCCCTTCCTACTTTCCTTCCTTTGTTTCCTCCCATCCTCCCATCTTTTCTTTGTTACTTCCTCATTTGCTTCCTAGTTTCCTTCCTTCCTTCCTTCCTTCCTTCCTTCCTTCCTTCCTTCCTTCCTTCCTTCCTTCCTTCCTTCCCTTCCTACTTTCCTTCCTTCCTTCCTTCCTTCCTTCCTTCCTTCCTTCCTTCCTCTGATTGTCTCCTTTATTTCCCACCAGGGACGACGGTCCGGAATCAGAACCGGAGGAGAATCCGGACGGTGAGTCTCGCCGCTTTTCTCTTTCCTGATTTTTTTTCCCCCGCCGGATGTTTATTTTTCCCGACCTCCTTTTTCCGTCTCAGCTTCCCAGGGAGGAACGTCGAACGTGTCCCACGTCACTCCCAACACTTCCCTGGGCTTCGTCCAGGCCACGCCCTCCCGGGTTCTACCGTCGCCCACCGTCAACACGCGGGAGGCCCTGGGTGAGTTCTGCCGGTTCCTCTGTGCCGGCGGTCCGGGTTCTGGAGGAGATTCGTCACGGTGCCGGGTTTGTTTCCCCGCAGGCGTCATCATGGACATGTTCCAGGCTCCGACGTTCCTCGACGAGCCGTTCCAGGGAAGCTCGGTGCTCCGCCGCGCCGCTGAGAAGGACCTGGACGTTGAAATGAGCGGTAAGTCCGCCGGAAGCCCTGTAGCTGCGGAGCGGTTCTGGATGATCCGGTTTTGACCCGCTTTCTCCTTCATCTCCTCCTGATGATTTCAGTCGTCTCGTCGTTACCGCAGCCCCCCGCCTCGGCCCCGTTCGCCATCTTCGTGGATGATGAGGACAAAGAGAACGGCAGGTAAACGTGACTCCTCCTCTTCCTCGTTGTCAAGGTTACTCTCAGCCTCCTTAAAGGGACAGTTCAACGTTTTTTTCAGGAGGTTTAGAGCTTTTGCTAGCCATAAATTCAGTTCAGTTCAAAAATCCTTTATTTATCCCAAAGTGACATCAGAGGCCTCTTCAGAACCGTTGCAAGACGGACTGCTACAGGAGATCCTGTAGCCACGACTCTTTGAAGATGTAACGTCCGTTTGGGATCAATAAAGTTTTTATTATTTTTACTGAATTTCCTCCCAGTATCTTCGGAGCTGTGGTCGGATGCTGGAGGTTCTGGTTTCATGGTTGTGGTTGATGTCAAAGCGAACATCAGCTGAGTCCTTGGTGGTTCTAGGAAAAATGATGCGGATCTTAAACCGACACCAAGCCGAAGGCTCCAGAACCAACGGCTGCAGTCTGAACTGGACCGGTTTGATGTTTTCTGCTTTGAATGACGAGAATCTGTTTCATTCAGCGCTGCAGCTCCGTCTGAGAGGTCCAGGCCCGTCAGAGCTCTGGCAGAAATCAGCCGGCCGAAGCCCAACGTGAGTAGAGAGCGTCGGCGGTTCTGCCGGTCCAGGTGATGCTGGAGGCCGTTCTCCTGATTCCCCGTCTGTTTTTGGTCCGTCAGGAGACGCCGTCAGAGCTGATCCCCGATGAGAGCACCATGTGGGGAGCTCGCTACAACTCCCTCAACTCGCTGGCCGCCTGTCCCAACAGCACCTCCGACTTCGCCCTGCTGGCTCAGTTCGTCTCCACGCCGTTCACACATAAAACTCCGTTCTTCCCGGCTGAAGGTACGCGGCGGCCTGGAGCTCCGACTCCCGTTCTCTGATGCTCGGAGCAGATTTGATCGCTTGTTCTGTTTCTGACCTTCCTGCAGGGGGCGACGGCGGCGAGGCCGAGGAGAACGTCTTCATCAGACGTCAGACTAAAAAACTCAGGTAGGAAAGAAATGACTCTAGAGCTAAAGCTAGCGGGTCCAGGAACGGCACCCTGAGGAACTCCATGTTTAAGTTTGGTTCTGATGAAGTTCTTGGTTCTCACTCAGCCCCATCATGGAGCAGAGTCCATGTGACGAGCAGTCGGCCGTCGCTCAGCTGCTGCCCTCCTCTACCAGGCAGGGAACCATCATGGCCGACGGCTTCACCTCCTCCTCCCTCAGCATGATGCAGCCGCCTCCCCCCGCCGTGCTCTCCTTCAGGGACCATACGCTCTGTCCCACCGAGTCCTCCAGGTCCGCCGGCCCCAAAGGGGAGCCGTTTAAGATCCTGGAAGATCCCGAGAAGCCCGCCAGCCCAGAACCGGTCCAGAACCCGGCCTGTGAAGTTCCCATGAGCCCTGAGTGTTCTCCCAAAGCCGACTGGCTCGACATCAGAAGTCCTGAAGCCACCGCTGAGCAGGATCTGGATGTCTACCTGAGTCCCTGTCCACCCAGTACAGGCGACACCGCCTCCACCAGGACCCCGGATGTTCCCATGAGTCCGGAGCCGCTGCGGTTCTGCGCCGCCGTGCCCGTGAGCCCGCAGCGGACCGGCGTTCTGGATGAACCCGTGATGAGTCCCGACGTCCAGCTGGTGTCTGACCCCTGGGATGCGGAGCTGATCTCCACTCTGCTGTCCAGGCTGGCCACGCCGCTGACCTCTCACCCCTGCTGCATCACCTGGCCCTGTGCCGTGCCGAGGATCGGCCCCAAGATGACCCTAAGCATGGGTAAGACCCTCAGCGGCGCAGCAGCTGCTACAGAGGGGCTAACAAGTATCTGGCAGCCGCTCATTGGTCAAGTTGTCCCACTTAAAAAGACAAGAGAGGTCTGTCATTTTCAACGAAGGAGGGGCTACGTAAAAAGCATTTCAAGGTTCTAGAGCGGCCTAGCCGGTCTCCAGACCTCCATCCTATAGAGAATCTGTGGAGGGAGATGAAAGTCCCAAAACATCCCAGCTCTAGAGAAGATCTGCATGGAGGAATGGGCCAAAATACCAGCTACAGTGTGTGAAGACCTACAGGTGACCTTTGACCTCTGGCATTGCCAACAAAGGTTACTGTACAAAGGATTGAGATGAATTTTTGTTATCGACCAAATACTTTCTGCACCGTTATACAAATTAATTCTTTAAAAATCATACAAGGTGATTTCCTGGATATTTTTTTTTTACATTTTGTCTCTCACGGTTGAAGTGTAGCTATGATGAAAATTACAGACCTCTCTCATCTTTTTAAGTGGCACAACTTGACCAATCGGTGGCTGCTAAATCCGTTTTCGCCCCGCTGTAGGTTCTGGTAGCGGCGCAGCAGCCTGCAGGCTCCAATCGGAGCTCAGAGACGGATGTAAAAGTCTTCCTCCTCACATTTAGCCACACCCACCTGTGTTCACGCCCTCCTCCTCTTCTTTGTGTGGAGCAAAACTAGCAGCACATCAGCCTGAACACGGTGGTGGCAGCATCAAGACCTGGGAACTCCCAGCCTGACTGAGCTGGAGATGTTTTACAGATTTTCATCAACTCGTATCGTTTTTTCCTTCACTGCTGTGGAGACGTTTTGTTCGGTTCTGAAGGTTCTGCTGGATCTCCTTCCAGGAACCTCGTCCCTCAGGGTGGACTGCGTCCTCGGAGAGGGAGCCTTCGCCACGGTTTTCCAGGCCACCGACCCCGTGACCTCTGAGAAGATGGTGTTGAAGGTGAGCTGCAGGCAGCGCAGGTCTTTCGTCATCTGGTTCCGCCTCTGGAAGGCCTTGTAGCGACATCTGCTGTTTGAAAAGAGAACTGCAGTGAGTGTGAGAATAGAGTGGCGGAAAGACTGAACCGGCCCCCCCACTAGGTCCCCTTCTTCCCATCATGCACCCTGATGCAGTGTCTTCTTAAAAGACCAGTCTGTCGCTTTGTGGTCCTGTGCTGGTGACCCCAGTGACCTTTGGCAGCTGGGCAATAGGGCCATAAATCTATATGGCGATATAATCAAAAACATGAGTTAACTATTTATTGGGTTATAATCTTTTCTTCTGTTTATATATGTTAAAAAATCTGTACATTCTCACAGTGCAGCAGGACAACTTCAAAAAAAGTTTAGAGTGTCATTAAAAAAATATTCAAATCTTTTTCTGTGAAATGCGACACAAAAATGTTCTCAAAATAAATAAAGATGAAGAAATTTTAATTGACGTGAAAAGCTAAATGTTATGAAAACTCAAAGTTGTTTAAACCAAAGCGCGAAAATAAAGCTGCACATACGAGTCCAACACGTTTCTTTTCTGTTAAATGGAAAACAACATTTTAAACTTGCAATATCGAAATACTGAACATCAGTATTTATCCCCCTTGCATATCTGTTAGAGAGTACTAGGCACAGCTTGATGACATCATCAAAATGCACAATAGCGGTAGGTCGGTATAGAGACATGTGACCAACTGGGCGGCAGCGTCATTATAACGCAAAGAATTATGGGTATGTTTGGCCCGGCTGGCATAGCAGGCCGTTGTTCTGGCATGAAAATTAAAAAGCTGACGTGAAAAAACTGAATATAATCCTACAAAATGCAGCGGGTTAAAGAAAACATTGTTGGACCATACCGCCTAAAACTAACTCCTAATGCAAAAACCATTAAAAAACCCACAAAACAGTAATATTGTGAAATAATATGACAATTCAAAACAGCTGTTTTCTATGTGAATATACAGTAATGCATGATTACTCCAGTCTTCAGGATCACATGATCCTTCAGAAATCATTCTAATGTGATGATTTGATGCTCAAGAAACATTTATGATTATTAACAGTTGTTTATTAAAAAAATGTCAAAATTCTTTGATGAATAGAAAGTCCAAAGAACAGCATTTATTTAAAATAGCCTAGAATATTTTCTAACATTATAAATGTATTTACTGTGACTTTTGATCAGTTTAACTCATCTTTGATGAATTTGATTT
The DNA here is from genome assembly GCA_963556495.2 of Valencia hispanica. Lineage (NCBI taxonomy): Eukaryota > Metazoa > Chordata > Actinopteri > Cyprinodontiformes > Valenciidae > Valencia > Valencia hispanica. Next base: position 46,820,504 of record OY747719.1, on the reverse strand, counting down.
ATTTTATTTCTTTCCCCCAGAGTTTTGAACGGTAGTGTTTAATATTACTAAAGCTTTAGATTTCAGATAAATGCTGGTTGTCTGAACTTTCTATTCATCAAATAATCCTAAAATAAAAATGTAAGCAACTGTTTTCAACATCGATAATATTCATTAAATATTTATCGAGCATCAAATCATCAGATCAGAGGGATTTCTGAAGGATCATGTGACACTGAAGACTGGAGTAATGATGCTGGATCACAGGAATAAATTACACATTACTATATATTTGGGCTGTCAAAATTAATGCATTAATGCGGGTCGATTAATTTGTGGAATTAATGCCATTAATTTTTTTAATTTAATGTTTACCCCTCAATTAAACCCGCGCTGCTTTCAGTGCTCGCTTGTCACGTAAACAGCATGACAACTGTTTGATAACTGCAAATGATAACAGTGGGAACCAGGGAGTAATGTAAAGGTTCGGTGTTGATAAACAAATAATCCCTCTATTAGTCAGAAAATTTCAATTAAAAAATACTTAATTCCTCCCAGAGAGAAATTAAGTGTTGTTTTAAATCATATTATTTAATTTTTCAAGGAGCTACTGTAGATATCCACACCATTCGTCAACTTTTTGTCACCACTGAAACATGGCTTGTACTATTATTTTTCCACGCTATAAAAGGATATTCCGTTCTTAAGCTTATTGCCGCTTTTATCACGAGAACGACTATTGCAGGTTATACCACAGCAGGTAGATGGCGTCTTGAACACGGCGTTCTTCCCTCCATGCAATAAAGTTTTGCGCGTTGTTTTTGTGCTGCTGATTCCCAAAATGCTTTGCGTTCACCACTGGGAATTCGCAATGATGACGTCACATTAGCGAGCCTCGTAGTCAAATTGCCCTCTACTCCTTCTGACCCCTGATGGGTCCTCGAGGTGACGTGGTCATAATGTTATGCTTGTTAGATTTCACGTCTGCAGCTTCTGAGAAGCATTCTTGGTGTTCTGCCTGCAGGTCCAGAAACCGGCCAATCCCTGGGAGTTCTACATCAACACCTGCCTGGACGCCCGGCTGCCGCCCGCCGTCCGCCGCCTGTTCGGCACCATCCGCTCCGCCCACCTCTTCCACGACGGCAGCGTGATGCTCGGCGAGCTGCACAACTACGGCACCCTGCTGGTCCGCCATCGCCAGAACCTCAGCAGAACCTAGCGTCCGAACCTCTCCAGGTCTGTAACCAAATCTTGTCGCTTCTCCTTCCAGAACGCCGTCAACATCTACAGAACCCTGAGCGACAAAGTGATGCCTCAGCCTCTCGTCCTGCACTTCACCGTCTGCATCCTGCACGCAGTGGAGCAGCTGCACGCCGTGGGCCTCATCCACGCCGACATCAAGCCCGACAACTTCATGCTGGGAGAGAGGTGAGGCGTCCTCCGGGCGCTGGGCGGGGCCACGGAGCTGCGGGTCGATCAGCGCTGTCCTCTTCCCTGCTGTTCCAGGTTCCTGGAGAACCGGCGCTTGGATCCGGACGGCCTGGACCACGGCCTGGTCCTCATCGACCTCGGGCAGAGCATCGACATGCGGCTTTTCCCAGAAGGCACCGCATTCACCGCCAGGTGTCTGACGTCGGGCTTCCAGTGCACGGAGATGCTCAGTGGGAAACCGTGGAGCTACCAGGTAAACGGCCACAGTTATGGGATGGATAACTGTGGAAAGCAACCCTGCAGACAATAGGGTGACCAACCGTCATGTTTTACCGGGACATGTCCGCTTTTCACGTGACGTCTGGGGGGATTTCACAGATTGATGAAAATGTCCGGGTTTTCATTGTTTTTAAGCGGATTAGTACGACACATTTCCTCTCATCCATCGTTTAGATGCTTTAGTGGAAGGTTCGGAACCGTTTCATAGACGTAAACAGACAGCGGGCTGTGATGCGCTGCGTCTGTTTACAAGATATTAAAGCGCAAGTGTAGCTTTACAGACAAACAGCTGGAATCTGTTTCTGTGTGACAAAAGTGGCAAAGATCCAGCAGGTCCACATGGAAACGAAATCTATAATAATTCATCTATAAACTGACTGAGGAGGATGAAGATCAAATCAAAAAAAATGGAGCATTATTGTGTTTTTCAAACTGCTGCTAAATTTTATTATTATATTGAAAAAAACCTGTTTTCTCAGAATGTTATCTCAGATTTTTGTTTAATTTTTGTCCAGTAAAGCGAACAATTACTGTTTCTGGTACATTTTCTAATTCGGAAGAGTAATTATTTCGATTATTAATTAATTTCTAGAGATTTTAAAGTCATTTTTGCACTTATGAAGTTTGTTATTAAACTGTTCAGTCTAACCACATGGAGAAAGCATGCTTTAAATATGTTAAAATCAAAAGTCTGGTCACAGTCATGACGTGTTTCAGGACTGTAACAAGTGTCCTCTTTTTTTGGAAAACAAAATATGGTCACCCTAGCAGACAGAGATTATTAAAAAACATGAAGTCATTAAATAGGTTTTGCAAAAGCGTAGGCCCTAAATGGCATTAAAGCTGAAGCATTAAACTTCTTTCTGTAGTTTTCATGAAAAATACTTAAAATGGAATATAACTTTGTCTGTTCCAGAGAGCAGAAATTTGTCTTTCAAATCAATCAGTAAAAAGACACAACATCATTACAAGTATATCCAAGTATCCTATAATTCTAAACGGTGTTTTCTCTGTTAAACTGTGTATTTAGACGTACATTAGCGTCAACATGCAGAGCCGTGTCGGAAATTGCTGCCGACCCTTTTCGTGCAGACCGTCGTGAACCCGGATGTTTGCGGGTTCACGCCGGAGCGAGAGGAGAAGAAGAAGTTTACGTAGAGAGAGAATCGGGGGAAATGCAAATTCAGGCAAAAGTGGCTGGAAAACGAGGAATTCTGGACATGGCTGCAGCTTGTTGATGTTTTAGGACTTTTCAGGGTTTGCTGAAAAGATTGATCATAATTTTTGGACTATTGAGCGCACATGAATCAAAGCTGCACCAGCTACATTGTATAAGAAAATACATGTTGTGGCTAAATAGGCCAGACTTCATACACAAGCCGCAGATTTTCATGTTGTAACATGAGATGTTAACACAGAAAGACGGTACACGGAAGATTTCTATTAGTTTGAATTTAAGACATGCTTTATTTGTTTTGTTTTTCCAACTCCTGAAAATTGGCAGTAGGACACCAACACTGCAGTAACACGCCTGGTTAGAAAATAAAACATCCTTTAACCTACCAGAAAAGTCATCTTCCTCATCCTCTTCCTCATGCCCATTAAAGCTTACGTTCAGTAGCTCTATTCCCTCACAACTGGTCAAAAGGCCGCAGAAAAAAACCACTTAAAACTAGAATATTATTATTATTTTTGTTTATTGGCTAGTAATACATTCTTTAACATTTTTTACATTTATTTATTCATATATTTACTGTAATGTTGTACATTTTAATAGTTATTTTAATTATTTATGTAACTATATTTAATTGAATTAATTTACAATTATTTAATTACTTCCACATATTTATTATAGTTATTATTTGTGTATTCATTATTTATTCCGTCATCGTGTCCTTGGGCAAGACTCTTCACCCTCCTTGCCTACTGGTGGTGGTCAGAGGGGGGCGCTAGTGAGTACAGTGTAGCTCATCACCACCATCATCAGTGTGTGAATGACTGAATGCAGTATAAAGCACTTTGTGGTCAAAAGCGCTATACAAATACAGGTTTTTTACCAATCTATTTATTTAATGTATCCATCCACCCATCCATTAAGCAGAGCGCCTCAGATTTCCCCTAATTTAATTAATGTACTTATTTATTTATAGAATTATTATACATATATATATATATATATTTAATAATTTATTTTTTAATATTACTATTATTAATTTCTTAGTAATTTATTATTTTTAATTATTAATCTATAGAGTTATTTACTGTATTATAATTATTTTTATACAAATTATTATTTGTGATTTACATAATTACTACAAATTTATTGTTTTAGTTTATTTGTAGAATTATTTACTGTATCATAATAATTATTTTTATATAATTTATTATTTCTGTGATTTATTTATTTTCTACAAATTTATTATTTTTGTTTATTTATAGAATTATTTACTGTATTATAATTAATATTTTTATAAAATTTATTTATGATTAATTTAATTACTACAAATGTATTCTTTTAGTTTAATTTATATAATTATTTATTATTATTGTATATTAACTAGATGCACACAGCTTGGTCAGTGGAATAAAAGGTAGATTTCCGAGTCACCCCATTGGTTCCCCTATCAGTCCTGGTGACCCGGTCGGGTCCAAAACGATTCAACCAATCAGAAGCAGACGTTTGGACATTACAGAAAGGATTCTTCCTCTACTGTTAGTTTCAGACCAAAGCTTGAGATTCATGAATTTCTTCTCACTATTGATGTGTCAGAATGAGCTAAAGACTTATTATTATTATTATTATTATTATTTAGACACTCTGGACTCGAGCTTCCAGGATCTGCAGCTGCAGCGATGGGTGAAACTAAAGCTGCTCTGCAGATCTTAGCGATTCTCTGTGTGTTTCCAGACGGATTACTTCGGAATAGCGGGAACGGTCTACTGCATGCTGTTCGGGACCTACATGCAGGTGACCAGCGAGGGCGGCCGCTGGAAGACGAACGGCGTCTTTAGGAGGTAAACCCCTCACACGGTGGCGGATCCTCTGGATCCCATCTCAGATCCTCAGATCTTCCTCCTGACCAGGTCTCCTCTCCGCAGGAATCCCCACGGCGACATGTGGCTGGAGTTCTTCGACGCGCTGCTCAACGTGCCGGATTGCGGCTCGCCGCCGCCGAGCCTGCAGAGCCTCCGCTGCCGGCTGAGCGCCGTCCTGCAGCAGAGCTACAGCAGCAAGCTGCCGACGCTGAAGAGCCGCCTGGTGATCCAGCTGCTGGAGAACCACCGAGCGACCCGCAGATGATCGCTGCCGCTAACGGGAGGAAGCGATTCCAGCTCCTCTCTGTAAATATCTCCTTTTTTAAAGGCCTGGCTTCACTTTCTTATAGCTGTGAAACTTGTGAAATGATTCTTCTGTGCATCTTAATAAACTGTTGGATTGTTGCTGATTTCCTTCATGTTTCTGCTTCAAACTGAGCTCCTCTGGCAGCAGCGGTTTATCCAGATCAGCTTCAGGAAGGTGGATGCAGATTCTTCTCAGTCTGTTGGCACATCAGCCAGATCCAGCTGAAACCGCAGAAAAGCTTTAAATCCTCTTGGTTCTGATTCAGGCTCAGACCAACAGAAAAACATTGTAAACACATAAAGGGTCATCAGTGTTCTCTTTCACATGTAGCAAAGGGTCAGAACGCTGTAAATGTGCATGTTTATGGAAAGTTGAGTGGAGGGAAAAAGTGCACAGGTAACAGGGAAGCCTGCATGCGTGCTTTAACTGTGCGGTTCCCGTCCAGGAGGCTTCCTGATCAGATGAACCTCCTCGGCAGTTTGAAGAAGCAAGAGAACACTGAATACATCATCTCGGCTGAAACGGGGGGAAACGGGGCCCACGCATCAGCCACTGGGGCCTTTAGAACCTGGAGGTGACCCAGAGGGGGCGTTCCTCTCCGTTCTGATCTTCTGGGTTGGCCCACACCAGGTGAAGCAGGAAGTTCGCCAACCTCTCCAGCCAGGGTGTCTGTCATACCTACCGACGGGCACGGTGGTGGCAGGCTCGTGAGCTGGGCTTTGTTCTGCACCTTGCAGTCATTGAATGGACCAGGAACCCCTCAGCGTACCGGATTATTGAAGAGTCTGATGTGGTCCGAACCGGGTCAGCAACAGAACAAGGATCCCAAACGCTGAAGCTGCAGTGGCCTAGTCCAAGTCCAGACCCACTGAACTGCTGTGGGACCAGAGGAGAAACCTGGAGCAACGCTGAAAAGAAGAGTTGGACCTCTAAGGCGAGGAGCCGCTGCTGGACCAGGTTCTGGTTCTTCTAGGGTTTATCTGGGTCATTAAAAAGCAAATCGATCTAATTCTCGTGAGCATTAAACTTCTTTCTGTAGTTTTCATGAAAAATAACCTTTTTTTTCTGCCTTCAGCTGAATGTATCTAATTCGACCAAAGCAGAAAGCTTCACATCATCCAGGAATCTGTCACTTTTACTCATGTAGCTACAGGAAATCCTTCCTGCCCACAGCCATCATCATCTACAACAACTCCTTAAAGGATTCATTATATGAGCTACAACACTTAATGTCCCTCTGGGATCAATAAAGTATTTTTGAATTGAATTAATAATTAAAATCATCTTCATGTAAAACTATAATAGAAAGAATGAGGAACATTTATTCACTACAGGGAATCGTACCCAATCCAGAGAATCCTTATCTGATAATCGGACTAATTGACCGATTGTCCGGATTAGTGTTTGAGACGCGGTGCAGAAATGACCTGAGCTGCTGTTTACGCTACGTGACCAGCAGGGGGAGCTCTAACCACACAGAAACCTGATCGAACCTGAACCTCATGCTCCTCCAATGAAGATGTTTCTGGGTTTAGAAATAACCAAATGTTTCACATGTGAAACAGGACAAAACTAGATCAATGATTATTGTGGCAATTCATAAATTACATAGAAATACATCAAGTTTCCAGACGTTTTCCTGTAATATACATATATTCATGAGTTGTCGTCTGTGCTCTTGATGGCATTAAAATGTTTTTTAAAATGGCATCAAAGCTTTAAATGAGATTAGCTGATTTCTGTAATAACCCTGTCTTTACTGGACTCTGGATCAGAATCTGGTTCTGGATCAGGATCTGGATCCTGGACCAGCATCTGGTTCTGGATCAGGATCCTGGACCAGGTTCTACAGCTGTTTTAGGATCTTAACTGGCCTCTGGACCTGGTTCTGGATCAAGGTCTGCACTGGAACAGGATCTGGATCCTGGACCAGAATCTGGTTCTGGATCAGGATCTGGATCCTGGACCAGAATCTGGTTCTGGATCAGGATCAGGATCCTGGACCAGGTTCTAGAGCTGTTTTAGGATCTTTACTGGCCTCTGGATCCTGGACCTGGTTCTGGATCAGAATCTGGATCCTGGACCAAAATCTGGTTCTGGATCAGGATCTGGACCGGGTTCTGGACCTGGTTGTTCCCTCGCTGGTTTATAGATTCTGTATTCCAGCAGCTGCTCTCAGACGTTGTTAAAATCCCAAACAGTTTTCCCAGAACCCTGAATGATTGTCAGGAGCCGTAGTTCTGATTGGACCTCCAGAACTTCCACTGGCCTGGAAGTCATCCTGGTTCTGTATTTTTTCTGCTCTCCTCTCTCACTTCACTTCGGCTTCATATTGTCCTATTTCCCATATGTTACAATAAACAAACTCTCAACCATCGATCCAAAATGAAACCGTTCACAGACGACCGGAGCAAACATTCCTCCCACTGGAACATAAAAACTCAGTGGATCCAAGTTACGCTCACCTAATACTGGAAAACTCAGCGATTCTGCAAGTTCAACATGTTAGCAGCAAAAGGAAACTTACATCTGTTGCTCTTCATGTTTGGGAGCCTGTATCTCCTAACTGATGGGAGAAGATCAAACTTTTGTTTTTCTTCAAACCTTTATTTTAACGAATGCATTTACAAACTAGTCAGGCAATTATTATATCTGTGTCCAACATTTGACCAGAGCAGACATCATGTTTCCCAGATAAGAGTCCAGAATAAACAAAAACTAAAATAATCAAGTAGAAAACCAATTAAACACATAAACAAAAAAAGTGAAGGAAAGAGAAAAACAAACACGTTACATCATCCATACAGTTGTTATACTACATTAGTTAGATCATTTTTGAACATTGAGTGGAGGTCTTCTTTGGATTTAATATATTTTAGGGACTTAATGTAGAAAAGTGTTTGAAGATATTTGGCTTTGTTAATGTAGAATTTTACTAGGATTAGTAAAACATTTATCGTTGAATCCTTTTGTTTGTCTTTTAATATAACACCATAGGTAACACTATTGTGGTCTAAGTCTGGCATTGTTGGTTCTTTTCTTTTCAGCCACACTGTAAATAATTCCCAGAATTGAAGATGGAACCGGCAGACCAGACCAGACCAGACCCGACCAGACCCAAGACCAGACCAGACCAGACCCGACCCGACCCGACCCGACCCAAGACCAGACCAGACCCGACCCAAGACCAGACCAGACCAGACCAGACCAGACCCGACCAGACCCAAGACCAGACCAGACCCAAGACCAGACCAGACCAGACCCAAGACCAGACCCAAGACCAGACCAGACCCGACCAGACCAGACCCGACCAGACCCAAGACCAGACCAGACCCAAGACCAGACCAGACCAGACCCAAGACCAGACCCAAGACCAGACCAGACCCGACCCGACCAGACCCAAGACCAGACCAGACCAGACCAGACCAGACCAGACCAGACCAGACCAGACCCAAGACCAGACCAGACCCAAGACCAGACCAGACCAGACCAGACCCAAGACCAGACCAGACCAGACCCAAGACCAGACCAGACCCAAGACCAGACCAGACCAGACCCAAGACCTGACCAGACCCAAGACCAGACCAGACCCAAGACCTGACCAGACCCAAGACCAGACCAGACCCAAGACCTGACCAGACCCAAGACCAGACCAGACCAGACCCAAGACCAGACCAGACCCAAGACCAGACCAGACCAGACCAGACCAGACCAGACCCAGGACCAGACCAGACCGAACCAGACCCAGACCCAAGACCAGACCAGACCAGACCAGACCCAAGACCAGGACCAGACCAGACCGAACCAGACCCAGACCCAAGACCAGACCAGACCCAAGACCAGGACCAGACCAGACCAGACCCAAGACCAGGACCAGACCAGACCAGACCAGACCAGACCAGACCAGGACCAGACCAGACCAGACCAGACCAGACCAGACCAGACCAGACCAGTTATGGATCTATAAAATAAGACCAAAAGGGTTTTGTCCACATTAAAACGGTTCAATTTCCTCAGGAAATACAACCTTTTTACAAATCTGGGATACATTGTGATGAAAGTTTAACCGATTATCAATAAGATTTCCCACATATTTGTAAGACTCCATTATCTCAACAACAGTGATAATAGTTGGAATGATTTTACTGGCAGAAAGTCCGAAACAATCCACAAAATGGGACATTCTCCCAGATTTTCCTGCCCAGGAATGTTTCTGGGAATATTCTGCTGCCTGAAACCCGATCCGGGACCGGAGTTTCCTGTCTGGGCTTGTTACCCGTCCTGGTGGTTCTGCACGGGGAGGCGGTTTGTCCCTGAACGCATCACGGAGCAGCCGGAATGGGACCCAGGAAGTTCTTCCTGATCTTTATTTCGGCTCGTTTATCTTATTGAACATTAATTATCAGTTCATTTTACTGTTAGAACTTTGAACTGATTGGCTGAACAAATTATTTGTTTTTGAAAAATGTGATATTTGGAATATTTTGTGTTTCATGTTTTCTTTCAAACATCCTATAAATTAGAAAGAATCTTATTTTCTAACAAATAGTTAAAATTCTGGAAACGACTGAAGTTAAAAAATGTCTGAAATTCCACACTTTCTGAATCTGATTAAGATGATTAAAGGAGAATTGTTTAATAACAGGAACTTATTAGTATGGTTTCAGAGACTCTGTGCTGTTTAATTATTGCTTTTATTTTGAAAGTTTTTACATGTCGGAAGTTAGATTTGGTTAAAAAAAATTTTTTTTCCTAAAATTGAAAGTTAGAACCAAGTTTCAGATTTCAAGAAATGTTTGTATTTGATTATTTTGATGTAAATAACTTATTACTTTTATTTTAACATTAAATCAAACCAATATATTTTTAACACAGACTCTGGGGGTAACAGGAAGGTTACAAAACGGCAGAACATATGTAAAGCAGTCGCTTTGTCTTGGTGACCTTTGACCCTGAAGCACCTTTTCTTCTCCTGCCACTTCAGCTGAATGTTTGTCTGGTTCTGTTTATCTGCAGCTGCGCCGCCAGACAGAACCAGAGGTCACAAAAGGTCAACCTCTGGATTTCCTCTTGAAGCTGCTTTTAACCAATGAAAGGAATCTTTGAACGGACCAATCAGAACCCTGTTTCAGGGAGGTTCTGGTGTTGGTTCTGCATCACTTCCTAAAGCGTCTCACCTGGTTCTGAGTCCAGCCCGACTCACCTTTAAGCAGTGACTTCCAGGTAAACAGAACCGATGCTGTAGCTGGAGCTTTGACGGTACCGGTACCGGTACCGAGGTGAACAGGAACACGAGTGGTTCTGGGGAAGTAAGCTGCCTCATCGGACCTTCAGGAGCCACAGAGGTTCTGGCAACATCAAATTAATCTTGACATCATTTCTCAAGTTTTTATTCAGCTTTATTACACAAAAGAAGATGTTCTGATCCAATCGGACCGCAGTCAGAAATACAGACAACCATTTAAACTTTAATCAAACAACATCAGAACCTTCAGAATCGTGTGGTGGGCCCACATGGACCTTTTCATGTGTTCTCTGTAGGCGATCTGATGAGCCCAGGTCCAGTTTCTCCAGAACCACCTACGGTTGGATGGAGAAACACAGAAGGTTCTGAGGTTTTCACCGGGTCAGAACCACACATCACTCTAAGGTGAACATTCTGTTGTTAAACTGGAAAATGGATCAGAAGCATGACTGGGTCAGATAAGGTCCAACTTCCTGTGACCCGGTTAGACTCCCAATGTTGGTTCTGATGGGAAGGTAATCTGGGTCACATGTTTTATTAATGCGCCTTTACAGGTAAAACCCCCAAAATTAGCATATCGTGCAAAAGTTACTTTATTTCAGTAATCAAACTTAAAAGGTGAAACTAATTTATGATTTAGACTCATTACATGCAAAGGGAGATATTTCAAACCTTTATTTGTTATAATTTGATGATTATGATTGATTATGAATGATTATGGCTTACAGCTTATGAAAACCCCAAATTTAAAATCTCAGAAAATTAGAATAATGTGAAAAGGTTGAATATTTTCTGCTTAAAGTGTCTGAGCTCCAAATGGTTCCTGTCCCTTTAAATGGTCTCAGTCTGGTTCAGTAGGAATCACAGTCATGGAGAAGAACTGCTGACCTGACAGAAAACCATCACTGACCTCCATAAGGAGGGAGAGCCTCAAGAGGTCATTGCAAAAGAAGTTGGAGGTTCCCAAAGAACTGCATCAAAGCACATTAGTAGAAAGTTATGTGGAAGGAAAAGGTGCAGAAGCTGCAAGCACAACAAACAACGTCAGAAGGTCAAGGTTATTTGTGTAGCACATTTAAAAACCACTTCAGCTGACCAAAGTGTTTCACAAGATTTCAACAATCATAAAAGTAATAAAAATGTATAAAACACTGAGAACTACTCATCCTCTCGTGCACAGCTAGTCATAAGTTTTAAACCGACCTTTAAATGTTTGTGGGGTCTGAGCAGTATGAACATTACCAGCGAATGCACGTTCACCTCTACGTCTTAGTTCAGATCTCAGAACACCAAGAAGGACCCGGCTTGTCCATCGAAGTGCTGCTGGATGGAAGCGAAGGAGACGAGTCAAATAACTCATAGAAGCTAGACTGGATGACTCCACATTTAAAATACCAGATTATCTCTGTCTTACCTGTTCTAAAGAAAAACAAGAACTGCAAATGTTGCATCTGATATAGAAACTAAAGGTCCCAGAGTCTGGAGGATAAATGGAGAGGAACACAATCCAAGATGGTGGATCCATGTCATCTGCTGCTGTTGGTCCACTGAGCTTTATTAAGTCCAGACTCTACGGCGCCATCTACCAGGACACTTTGGAGAACTGCATGCTTCCTTCTGCAGACCAGCTTTATGGAGATTCATTCTCCAGCACGACTTGGTAAAAGTACCAGAACCTGCTTCAATGACCGTGAGATTACTGGGCTTGATGGGTCAGCAGACTGGCCTGACCTTTGACCCCCATAGAGAATCTATGGAGCATTGCCAAGAGAAAGATGACAGACGTGAGACGGAACAATGCAGAAGAGCTGGAGGACAGTCCCTGCCAAAATTGACAAATAAATAAATAAATGAGGAAATACATTTGTAAATAAAAAATATAGTCGTAAATAAATAAATGTGGAAATAATAAATAAATGTAGAGATAAATAAATGTCTGCGATGGACTGACGACCTGTCCAGGGTTTATCCTGCGTCTCGCCCCATATCTGCTGGAGATAGGCACCAAACCCCCCCGTAACCCTCCATAGGATGGACGGGTACAGAAAATGGTTGGATGAATAAATGTGGAAATAAATAAATACATTAGGAAATTAATAAATGTGGAGATAAATAAATAAATTAGGAGATTAATAAATAAATGTGGAACAAAATAAATAATTGTGTAGATAAATAAACAAATGGAAGTAAATAATTAAATAAATGTGGAAATGAATAAATATGGAAATCAATCAATAAATAAATGTGGAAATTAATGATTAAATAAATGTGGAAAGAAATGTATTTCTTTAGTTATTCCCACATTTATTTTCACTATATTTATTCATTTATTTATTAATTTCCACATTTATTTATTCATTGTCAATTTTGGCCGGGACGGTCCTCCATACTGAAGGTCTTCCATAAGACCTCAGCAGAGCTACAGGCTGATAGCATCCATGCTACGCCGCATTGAGGCAGTCATTAATGCAAAAGGAGCCCAGACCAACTACTGAGTACATATGCAGGGTTAGACTTTACACAGGTCCCACTTTTCTCTATTTAAAATCCTTGTTTTATTGATTTCATGCAATTTTATAATTTTCTGAGGTTTTGAATTTTCATAAGCTGTGAGCATTATAATTATAACAAATAAAGGGTTGAAATACCTCGCTTTGCATGTAACGCGTCTATATCATAAATTAGTTTCACCTTTTGAGTAAAATAACTGAAATAAATGAACTTATGCACAATATTCTAATTTTGAGTTTCACCTGTGTTTTGGGTTTTTCAGCCGGAGTTAAAAAACAAACAAACATTTTTTCCCTCATCAGGACTTCATGATGCAGCAGACGATGCTGAGGGTGAAGGACCCGGCTCGATCCCTGGACTCCTACACCAGAGTTCTGGGAATGACGTGAGTGGGTCCGATCCGGGCGCTCGGAGTTCTGGCCGGCAGCAGCAGGTGGGTTTTAACCTCCTGGCTCCTCTGTGGATTCCAGGTTACTGCAGAAGATCGACTTTCCCTCCATGCGCTTCACCCACTACTTCCTGGGATACGAGAACAAATCCGAGATCCCGAAGGACGTCACCGAGCGGACGGCGTGGACCTTCTCCTGCCGAGACACCTTAGAACTCACACAGTATGACACCAGATACAGCATGCATGCCAACATTTCCACTCTTTAACAACCTCGCATCACCGGCTGCAGCATCTTTCCCACTTTGTGATGTTCATGTTGGAAACTGGGAATGTGTGATCATCAGAGACCCAGACAGTCGGCCCGGTTCTACTACACTGGTTGTCGTATTAAAAAATGTCCGGGTGCCATTTTCAGGTCTTTCAAAGATACAGACATATCTTCTTAAAATGGAAACATGAGGGGCAACACTAAGTATGCATCTTTTATCATTCATATCTTTGCTCTTCGTTTTGTTTAATAGTAAATTAGACCACAAACATCCCTGTGACTGTAACTGAAGGAGTGAGCCAGTTTCTAAAACTCTGAGAAGTAAAGCAAGAGTGAGCCCTAAATTACTCCTGCTGCTGAAAAGACAAAAATGATGATCAACCTGAAAACTTCAGCTTCTCGTTTTCTGCAGGAACCTTTTTATGTTTCTCCTTCTCCAATGTTTTCCAGATCACTTTCCTCATAAAATCTGATCACTTTGCTTGTTTCATTAAAATATTGCGTGTTTAGTTTATTGTTGAGAAGGTAAGAATGAAAGAAAAAGTTTTTGTAATTTTAATTAAAAAAAATAAATAAAAGGAAACGTATTGTAGTAAGTGACAAAACAAAGAAATTCCACTAGAGAAATTCTGATTAAACTAGTTATGCAAGCAAGCACACTTCCGTTTTTAGCAAACGTTCTGTTTTTAGAATAAATTTTATTTGAGCATAACTTTAGTTTTTAGCATGTTTTTGTTTTGTAAATGTTTTGCATTCAAATACCTACATTTTTATTTTATTATAGTATTTTGTAGATTAGACTACTTGTTTTTCACTACAATCTTTGTTTAAAAAAAATAAGCAAAAAAAAGTTTAATTTGGTAATATTATATATTTGAGTTTGTGCTTTTATTTTATTGCTATGCATGTTTACAAATGTGTTGAAATTAAAAACAGGTATATTGCACATTCATATGTTTGTGAAGGTTGGATAATGTTTGATGTATTGATTTACATTACAGTAGGATAGTTTGGTAAATGTTAACATCAAGAGATGTATTTATATTCATTGGTAAAATAAGCATATTGTTACTGAAACCTTTTTAAAAGATTATTGTTATAACATCCTGGCACGACATAAAGGAAAGGATCACAGGTTAAATTTGGTTCCCCCCCTTTTTTAAGAGAACCTGATTTAACATTCAATTTGACAACTTTAATTTAATTTTAATAGGTTTGTTGTGATTAATTTAATAGATTGTATTTGCTGGATTTATTAGAATATCATTAAGCTATAATACATTTAATAGACGTCTAGATTCTCTAATGGTGTATAAATTTGGTGTAAAAATAAATGTCTGGCAAACGTATAACTTTAGACGTCTATAAATAGATGTTCATTAACGGTTATTTAAACGTCTTATATTAGACGCGCGTATAGAGGTAGTCGTTTCTTAGACGTCTATTAGACGGCTAGTCTAAACCTAGACGGCTGAAAAACGTTCATGTTTAGACCAGTGGTAGAGCGATTTAGCCCAGACGTCTATGGACCATATAGACGTTCATTAGACGTCTTTTAGACGTTCATTAGACGTTCATTAGACGTCTTTTAGACGTTCATTAGACGTTCATTAGACGTCTTTTAGACGTTCATTAGACGTCTTTTAGACGTTCATTAGACGTTCATTAGACGTCTTTTAGACGTTCATTAGACGTCTTTTAGACGTTCATTAGACGTTCATTAGACGTCTTTTAGACGTCTATTAGACGGCTAGTCTAAACCTAGACGGCTGAAAAACGTTCATGTTTAGACCAGTGGTAGAGCGATTGAGCCCAGACGTCTATGGACCATATAGACGTTCATTAGACGTCTTTTAGACGTTCATTAGACGTTCATTAGACGTCTTTTAGACGTTCATTAGACGTTCATTAGACGTCTTTTAGACGTTCATTAGACGTCTTTTAGACGTTCATTAGACGTTCATTAGACGTCTTTTAGACGTTCATTAGACGTCTTTTAGACGTTCATTAGACGTTCATTAGACGTTCATTAGACGTCTTTTAGACGTTCATTAGACGTCTTTTAGACGTTCATTAGACGTCTTTTAGACGTTCATTAGACGTCTTTTAAACGTTCATTAGACGTTCATTAGACGTCTTTTAGACGTTCATTAGACTTTCATTAGACGTCTTTTAGACGTTCATTAGACGTTCATTAGACGTCTTTTAAACGTTCATTAGACATCTTTTAGACGTTCATTAGACGTCTTTTAGACCTTCATTAGACGTCTTTTAAACGTTCATTAGACGTTCATTAGACGTTCATTAGACGTTCATTAGACGTTCATTAGACGTTCATTAGACGTCTTTTATAGACGTTCATTAGACGTCTTTTAGACGTTCATTAGACGTTCATTAGACGTCTATTAGACGTCTAGTCTAAACCTAGACGTTAAAACGTTCATTTTAGACGTTCATTAGACTTTTAGAGCGATTTAGCCATTAGACGTCTTTTAGACGTTCATTAGACGTTCATTAGACGTCTTTTAGACGTTCATTAGACGTTCATTAGACGTCTTTTAGACGTTCATTAGACGTTCATTAGACGTCTTTTAGACGTTCATTAGACGTCTTTTAGACGTTCATTAGACGTTCATTAGACGTCTTTTAGACGTTCATTAGACGTCTTTTAGACGTTCATTAGACGTTCATTAGACGTCTTTTAGACGTCTATTAGACGGCTAGTCTAAACCTAGACGGCTGAAAAACGTTCATGTTTAGACCAGTGGTAGAGCGATTGAGCCCATTAGACGTCTATTAGACCATATAGACGTTCATTAGACGTCTTTTAGACGTTCATTAGACGTTCATTAGACGTCTTTTAGACGTTCATTAGACGTTCATTAGACGTCTTTTAGACGTTCATTAGACGTCTTTTAGACGTTCATTAGACGTTCATTAGACGTCTTTTAGACGTTCATTAGACGTCTTTTAGACGTTCATTAGACGTTCATTAGACGTCTTTTAGACGTTCATTAGACGTTCATTAGACGTCTTTTAGACGTTCATTAGACGTTCATTAGACGTTCATTAGACGTCTTTTAGACGTTCATTAGACGTCTTTTAGACGTTCATTAGACGTCTTTTAGACGTTCATTAGACGTCTTTTAGACGTTCATTAGACGTCTTTTAAACGTTCATTAGACGTTCATTAGACGTCTTTTAGACGTTCATTAGACTTTCATTAGACGTCTTTTAGACGTTCATTAGACGTTCATTAGACGTCTTTTAAACGTTCATTAGACATCTTTTAGACGTTCATTAGACGTCTTTTAGACCTTCATTAGACGTCTTTTAAACGTTCATTAGACGTTCATTAGACGTTCATTAGACGTTCATTAGACGTCTTTTAGACGTTCATTAGACGTTCATTAGACGTCTTTTAAACGTTCATTAGACGTTCATTAGACGTCTTTTAGACGTTCATTAGACGTCTTTTAGACGTTTATTAGACGTCTTTTAAACGTTCATTAGACATCTTTTAGACGTTCATTAGACTTCTTTTAGACCTTCATTAGACGTCTTTTAGACGTTCATTAGACGTTCATTAGACGTCTTTTAGACGTTCATTAGACGTTCATTAGACGTCTTTTAGACGTTCATTAGACGTTCATTAGACGTCTTTTAGACGTTCATTAGACGTCTTTTAGACGTTCATTAGACATTCATTAGACGTTCATTAAACGTTCATTAGACGTCTTTTAGACGTCTTTTAAACGTTCATTAGACATCTTTTAGACGTTCATTAGACGTTCATTAGACCTTCATTAGACGTCTTTTAAACGTTCATTAGACGTTCATTAGACGTTCATTAGACGTCTTTTAGACGTTCATTAGACGTCTTTTAGACGTTCATTAGACGTTCATTAGGCGTCTTTTAGACGTTCATTAGACGTTCATTAGACGTTCATTAGACGTCTTTTAGACGTTCATTAGACGTTCATTAGACGTCTTTTAGACGTTCATTAGACGTTCATTAGACGTCTTTTAGACGTTCATTAGACGTTCATTAGACATCTTTTAGACGTTCATTAGACGTCTTTTAAACGTTCATTAGACGTTCATTAGACGTCTTTTAGACGTTCATTAGACGTTCATTAGACGTCTTTTAAACGTTCATTAGACGTCTTTTAGACGTTCATTAGACGTTCATTAGACGTTCATTAAACGTTCATTAGACGTTCATTAGACGTCTTTTAGACGTTCATTAGACGTCTTTTAAACGTTCATTAGACATCTTTTAGACGTTCATTAGACTTCTTTTAGACCTTCATTAGACGTCTTTTAGACGTTCATTAGACGTTCATTAGAAGTCTTTTAGACGTTCATTAGACGTTCATTAGACGTCTTTTAGACGTTCATTAGACGTTCATTAGACGTCTTTTAGACGTTCATTAGACGTCTTTTAGACGTTCATTAGACATTCATTAGACGTTCATTAAACGTTCATTAGACGTCTTTTAGACGTCTTTTAAACGTTCATTAGACATCTTTTAGACGTTCATTAGACGTTCATTAGACCTTCATTAGACGTCTTTTAAACGTTCATTAGACGTTCATTAGACGTTCATTAGACGTCTTTTAGACGTTCATTAGACGTTCATTAGACGTCTTTTAGACGTTCATTAGACGTTCATTAGACGTCTTTTAGACGTTCATTAGACGTTCATTAGACATCTTTTAGACGTTCATTAGACGTCTTTTAAACGTTCATTAGACGTTCATTAGACGTCTTTTAGACGTTCATTAGACGTTCATTAGACGTCTTTTAAACGTTCATTAGACGTTCATTAGACGTCTCTTAGACGTTCATTAGACGTTCATTAGACGTTCATTAGACGTCTTTTAGACGTTCATTAGACGTCTTTTAGACGTTTATTAGACGTCTTTTAAACGTTCATTAGACATCTTTTAGACGTTCATTAGACTTCTTTTAGACCTTCATTAGACGTCTTTTAAACGTTCATTAGACGTTCATTAGACGTCTTTTAGACGTTCATTAGACGTTCATTAGACGTCTTTTAGACGTTCATTAGACGTTCATTAGACGTCTTTTAAACGTTCATTAGACGTCTTTTAGACGTTCATTAGACGTTCATTAGACGTTCATTAAACGTTCATTAGACGTCTTTTAGACGTTCATTAGACGTCTTTTAAACGTTCATTAGACATCTTTTAGACGTTCATTAGACGTTCATTAGACCTTCATTAGACGTCTTTTAAACGTTCATTAGACGTTCATTAGACGTTCATTAGACGTTCATTAGACGTCTTTTAGACGTTCATTAGACGTCTTTTAGACGTTCATTAGACGTTCATTAGACGTTCATTAGACGTTCATTAGACCTCTTTTAAACGTTCATTAGACGTTCATTTGACGTCTTTTAAACGTTCATTAGACGTCTTTTAAACGTTCATTAGACGTCTTTTAGACGTTCATTAGACGTTCATTAGACGTCTTTTAGACGTTCATTAGACGTTCATTAGACGTTCATTAGACGTCTTTTAGACGATCATTAGACGTTCATTAGACGTCTTTTAGACGTTCATTAGACGTTCATTAGACGTTCATTAGACGTCTTTTAAACGTTCATTAGACGTCTTTTAGACGTTCATTAGACGTTCATTAGATGTTCATTAGACGTTCATTAGACGTTCATTAGACGTCTTTTAGACGTTCATTAGACGTTCATTAGACGTCTTTTAGACGTTCATTAGACGTTCATTAGGCGTCTTTTAGACGTTCATTAGACGTTCATTAGACGTCTTTTAGACGTTCATTAGACGTTCATTAGACGTCTTTTAGACGTTCATTAGACGTTCATTAGACGTCTTTTAGACGTTCATTAGACGTTCATTAGACATCTTTTAGACGTTCATTAGACGTCTTTTAAACGTTCATTAGACGTTCATTAGACGTCTTTTAGACGTTCATTAGACGTTCATTAGACGTCTTTTAAACGTTCATTAGACGTCTTTTAGACGTTCATTAGACGTTCATTAGACGTTCATTAAACGTTCATTAGACGTCTTTTAGACGTTCATTAGACGTCTTTTAAACGTTCATTAGACATCTTTTAGACGTTCATTAGACGTTCATTAGACCTTCATTAGACGTCTTTTAAACGTTCATTAGACGTTCATTAGACGTTCATTAGACGTTCATTAGACGTCTTTTAGACGTTCATTAGACGTCTTTTAGACGTTCATTAGACGTTCATTAGACGTTCATTAGACCTCTTTTAAACGTTCATTAGACGTTCATTAGACGTCTTTTAAACGTTCATTAGACGTCTTTTAAACGTTCATTAGACGTCTTTTAGACGTTCATTAGACGTTCATTAGATATCTTTTAGACGTTCATTAGACGTTCATTAGACGTTCATTAGACGTCTTTTAAACGTTCATTAGACGTTCATTAGACGTCTTTTAGACGTTCATTAGACGTTCATTAGACGTTCATTAGACGTCTTTTAGACGATCATTAGACGTTCATTAGACGTCTTTTAGACGTTCATTAGACGTCTTTTAGACGTTCATTAGACGTCTTTTAGACGTTCATTAGACGTTCATTAGACGTCTTTTAGACGTTCATTAGACGTTCATTAGACGTCTTTTAGACGTTCATTAGACGTTCATTAGACGTTCATTAGACGTTCATTAGACATCTTTTAGACGTTCATTAGACGTCTTTTAAACGTTCATTAGACGTCTTTTAGACCTTCATTAGTCGTCTTTTAAACGTTCATTAGACGTTCATTAGACGTCTTTTAGACGTTCATTAGACGTTCATTAGACGTCTTTTAGACGTTCATTAGACGTTCATTAGAAGTCTTTTAGACGTTCATTAGACGTTCATTAGACGTTCATTAGACGTTCATTAGACGTCTTTTAGACGTTCATTAGACGTTCATTAGACGTCTTTTAGACGTTCATTAGACGTCTTTTAGACGTTCATTATACGTCTTTTAGACGTTCATTAGACATTCATTAGACGTTCATTAAACGTTCATTAGACGTCTTTTAGACGTCTTTTAAACGTTCATTAGACATCTTTTAGACGTTCATTAGACGTTCATTAGACCTTCATTAGACGTCTTTTAAACGTTCATTAGACGTTCATTAGACGTCTTTTAGACGTTCATTAGACGTCTCTTAGACGTTCATTAGACGTTCATTAGACGTTCATTAAACGTTCATTAGACGTCTTTTAGACGTTCATTAGACGTTCATTAGACGTCTTTTAGACGTTCATTAGACGTCTTTTAGACGTTCATTAGACGTTCATTAGACGTCTTTTAGACGTTCATTAGACGTCTTTTAGACGTTCATTAGACGTCTTTTAGACGTTCATTAGACGTCTTTTAAACGTTCATTAGACGTTCATTAGACGTCTTTTAGACGTTCATTAGACTTTCATTAGACGTCTTTTAGACGTTCATTAGACGTTCATTAGACGTCTTTTAAACGTTCATTAGACATCTTTTAGACGTTCATTAGACGTCTTTTAGACCTTCATTAGACGTCTTTTAAACGTTCATTAGACGTTCATTAGACGTTCATTAGACGTTCATTAGACGTTCATTAGACGTTCATTAGACGTTCTTTTAAACGTTCATTAGACGTTCATTAGACGTCTTTTAGACGTTCATTAGACGTCTTTTAGACGTTTATTAGACGTCTTTTAAACGTTCATTAGACATCTTTTAGACGTTCATTAGACTTCTTTTAGACCTTCATTAGACGTCTTTTAGACGTTCATTAGACGTTCATTAGAAGTCTTTTAGACGTTCATTAGACGTTCATTAGACGTCTTTTAGACGTTCATTAGACGTTCATTAGACGTCTTTTAGACGTTCATTAGACGTCTTTTAGACGTTCATTAGACATTCATTAGACGTTCATTAAACGTTCATTAGACGTCTTTTAGACGTCTTTTAAACGTTCATTAGACATCTTTTAGACGTTCATTAGACGTTCATTAGACCTTCATTAGACGTCTTTTAAACGTTCATTAGACGTTCATTAGACGTTCATTAGACGTCTTTTAGACGTTCATTAGACGTCTTTTAGACGTTCATTAGACGTTCATTAGGCGTCTTTTAGACGTTCATTAGACGTTCATTAGACGTCTTTTAGACGTTCATTAGACGTTCATTAGACGTCTTTTAGACGTTCATTAGACGTTCATTAGACGTCTTTTAGACGTTCATTAGACGTTCATTAGACATCTTTTAGACGTTCATTAGACGTCTTTTAAACTTTCATTAGACGTTCATTAGACGTCTTTTAGACGTTCATTAGACGTTCATTAGACGTCTTTTAAACGTTCATTAGACGTTCATTAGACGTCTCTTAGACGTTCATTAGACGTTCATTAGACGTTCATTAGACGTCTTTTAGACGTTCATTAGACGTCTTTTAGACGTTTATTAGACGTCTTTTAAACGTTCATTAGACATCTTTTAGACGTTCATTAGACTTCTTTTAGACCTTCATTAGACGTCTTTTAGACGTTCATTAGACGTTCATTAGAAGTCTTTTAGACGTTCATTAGACGTTCATTAGACGTTCATTAGACGTCTTTTAGACCTTCATTAGACGTCTTTTAGACGTTCATTAGACGTTCATTAGAAGTCTTTTAGACGTTCATTAGACGTTCATTAGACGTCTTTTAGACGTTCATTAGACGTTCATTAGACGTCTTTTAGACGTTCATTAGACGTCTTTTAGACGTTCATTAGACATTCATTAGACGTTCATTAAACGTTCATTGGACGTCTTTTTTTAGACGTCTTTTAAACGTTCATTAGACATCTTTTAGACGTTCATTAGACGTTCATTAGACCTTCATTAGACGTCTTTTAAACGTTCATTAGACGTTCATTAGACGTTCATTAGACGTTCATTAGACGTCTTTTAGACGTTCATTAGACGTCTTTTAGACGTTCATTAGACGTTCATTAGGCGTCTTTTAGACGTTCATTAGACGTTCATTAGACGTTCATTAGACGTCTTTTAGACGTTCATTAGACGTTCATTAGACGTCTTTTAGACGTTCATTAGACGTTCATTAGACGTCTTTTAGACGTTCATTAGACGTTCATTAGACATCTTTTAGACGTTCATTAGACGTCTTTTAAACGTTCATTAGACGTTCATTAGACGTCTTTTAGACGTTCATTAGACGTTCATTAGACGTCTTTTAAACGTTCATTAGACGTTCATTAGACGTCTCTTAGACGTTCATTAGACGTTCATTAGACGTTCATTAAACGTTCATTAGACGTCTTTTAGACGTTCATTAGACGTTCATTAGACGTCTTTTAGACGTTCATTAGACGTCTTTTAGACGTTCATTAGACGTTCATTAGACGTTCATTAGACGTCTTTTAGACGTTCATTAGACGTTCATTAGACATCTAAACGTTCATTAGACGTCTTTTAGACCTTCATTAGACGTCTTTTAAACGTTCATTAGACGTTCATTAGACGTTCATTAGACGTTCATTAGACGTCTTTTAGACGTTCATTAGACGTTCATTAGACGTCTTTTAAACGTTCATTAGACGTTCATTAGACGTCTTTTAGACGTTCATTAGACGTCTTTTAGACGTTTATTAGACGTCTTTTAAACGTTCATTAGACATCTTTTAGACGTTCATTAGACTTCTTTTAGACCTTCATTAGACGTCTTTTAGACGTTCATTAGACGTTCATTAGAAGTCTTTTAGACGTTCATTAGACGTTCATTAGACGTCTTTTAGACGTTCATTAGACGTTCATTAGACGTCTTTTAGACGTTCATTAGACGTCTTTTAGACGTTCATTAGACATTCATTAGACGTTCATTAAACGTTCATTAGACGTCTTTTAGACGTCTTTTAAACGTTCATTAGACATCTTTTAGACGTTCATTAGACGTTCATTAGACCTTCATTAGACGTCTTTTAAACGTTCATTAGACGTTCATTAGACGTTCATTAGACGTCTTTTAGACGTTCATTAGACGTCTTTTAGACGTTCATTAGACGTTCATTAGGCGTCTTTTAGACGTTCATTAGACGTTCATTAGACGTTCATTAGACGTCTTTTAGACGTTCATTAGACGTTCATTAGACGTCTTTTAGACGTTCATTAGACGTTCATTAGACGTCTTTTAGACGTTCATTAGACGTTCATTAGACATCTTTTAGACGTTCATTAGACGTCTTTTAAACGTTCATTAGACGTTCATTAGACGTCTTTTAGACGTTCATTAGACGTTCATTAGACGTCTTTTAAACGTTCATTAGACGTTCATTAGACGTCTTTTAGACGTTCATTAGACGTTCATTAGACGTTCATTAGACGTCTTTTAGACGATCATTAGACGTTCATTACACGTCTTTTAGACGTTCATTAGACGTTCATTAGACGTTCATTAGACGTCTTTTAAACGTTCATTAGACGTCTTTTAGACGTTCATTAGACGTTCATTAGATGTTCATTAGACGTTCATTAGACGTTCATTAGACGTCTTTTAGACGTTCATTAAGCCGCGTTCACACCGGTCAGCGCGTCCAGGCGCCAAATCGCTCAAACGGACGAAAGTCGACGCTTTAAAATTTAAACCCAGCTGCTTGCACACTTGTGGTCTGCGTCGGCGCGTCGGGGCATCAGCGCGTCACGTCATTACGTCAGCGTGCGGGCGTGGATTTGTCTGTTGCTAGTTGTTTACAACATGGCGGATCTTGTCGGATCAGCAGCGCGTCTTCAACTACCGGCTCTCCCGGGCCCGGCTGGTGGTGGAAGATGCATTCGGGATCTGGTCTGCACAGCGGAGAATGTTTCACTGCAGACTGGAAGTCAACCCCGAAGTTGTGGAGAAGTGTGTGAAGGCGACGTGTGTTCTCCACAACTTCATGAGGGTTTCTGGAGATGGCCAGGTACCTGCAGTGAGGGGAGCTGCCGCTGCTCATGGAGAAAGACCACTTCCAGCTGTGGGGCGAATCGGAGCCAACAACGCAACCAGAGAGGCAGTGGAGACCAGAGAAGTTTTCATGGCCCACCTCAGTGAGGAGGGGGCAGTGCCATGGCAGCCGGCAGAATAGTCATGTCCATTCAGGACTGACCCAAAACGGCTCTTTTAAGAGCCACCCAATAAAAAAATTAAGAGCAAAACTTTCTGAAAATTTCCACATCTATATTTACTATATTATATTTTAGTAATTTGTTTTTCTCTATACATTCATATATACATTCACAAATCCCTTTCATTTATGGATTATTGTTTGTTCTGTACCTATATACTTTTGACCTGTTCACCTGTACCTCTCGTTTCCAGGTAATCACTGACAGACTGCTCTGCTTTCTCCCACAAACTCGTCTATGGATATGGTGAAATCAATCAAATAAACTCAAATAGTTCTTGCTTTTGTACTTCTGTGGTATTTTATATAGTCAATAAAAAGGTATATTTCATTAAGGTAATTATTATCTGTTATTAAAAACAATATTTTCACCCAAATGGCATTACATAGGACAGTAGAATTAAATTAAGGAAAGTAGCTGACCAAAATGTTACATATAAAAATATTTAATATAAAAAAATACATACAACATATATACATATAATAAACAAACAATAAAATGAAGAACAGGAAGAGAAAGGACCTTATTAGGAGGAAGTGCGGTGGAAGACAGGAGGGACACAGAAAGGAGTCTCCTTCCTCCCCTGAAAAAGGTGTCAGCCCGATCAGTAAAACTACTGAGTATTGTCCAAATGGGTCAAATTGTTCATTCTTTCAAAAATCAGTCTATGAATGTCAAATTTTAGGATGTCTCTTTCTAGAGGTGACACCCTTTTCAGGAGAGGATGAAGAGAGAGAAGGAAGTGCATTTCATCATCTGCAGGAGGAGCAGGAGGTGGTTCAGGCCGGGCCTTGAGCGCATCAAGCAGCTTTTGCTGGAACTCTGTTGGCACTGACAAGTCCTGCTGCCTCCGCCTTCGTTTTCTTGGAGGGCCTGTGAAAAAACACAGTAGAAAAATGTGTTAAAAATGCTTACAATTATGTTGAACAAATATACAAATTAGATAAAATTAGAAGCAACATTTTAAGTCTGTATGAAAGGCTGAGTGTGAATTCCAGGGTATACACAGACATTTCAGAAAGTACAAAAAGTAATTCGCCAAGTGTCTGGGAACCGAAAGAAACAGATTGACATCTTTGAATAAAACCTACATTCCCAACCTTTCCAAACAGCACTACACACCTGCAGGTGCTGGAGCAGAGGAAGGGCCAGGCTGGTCAGAAGCAGAAAAGGAAGGGCCAGGGGACTCTGGTTCAGCCATGTCACCTGCCTCCATGTTAGCTGGATCTGTCAAGACAGAAAGGAATATTATTGACCCTCCTGTTTATTATGCTTTATACCAAGATCACAAATACTTCTACTGCTAGCACTAATAATAAATAGCAAAACTTTGTAGTAGCAAAATGATGTAGGTTTCAGCTTTACAATAATTATTTTCATGTTTCTGAGCACGTTTTTGTGTGTGTTTGTGTGCCACTATGTCTGGGTTTTCTTCTCAAAATCACCAACCTTCTGCCTCTAACCGCCCTGCTGCTTCTTTTTCTGGCTCCTCTGGGTGGTCGTACCCCTCCGCCTGCTCCTCCTCGACCCCCATGTTGCTCGTTGTTTCGCGGGGGGCGATGAAGGGTTCGAGGAAGGACAGGACAGAGAGGTACTTCCATTTCTGCACTTTCCCTCCTTCTGCTCCGCTCTTCCTTCTCTCTTTCTCTTTTCTGCTCTGCCTGACATATGTGTCCCTCAATGTCTTCCACCGTTTTTTGCAGATCTCGTCTAAATACACAATGGGAAACTGATAATGCGTATTTAGTACCGTAGTTGCCCTAACCGCTTTTGGCTAGCGTAGCGTTAGCTAACATAACAAGAAAGTTAAAAGAAAAAATATTTTTTTCTATGTTTAACTGCTTACCTGGCACTCCAATATCCTCCGATATCTTCCTCCAAATCAGATCCGATCTCTTCCTGTCTTTGTAAAAAGACGAAGACGGGTCATACAGTTCACGGACATTACATACAGCGACGATCAGTTTGTCCTCCATCTTGAATAAAAAATTTGCCGATTCCCCCATGGAAGGAGTTACTACGTCAGTACAACGAGTCGCTCTGATTGGTTGACGCCGCGCGTCTGCTGCCCGAAAGTTCAATTTTCCCAACTTGAGCAGCAGACGCCCCGACGATCCGTCGGGGCGTCCGGGCATCAGCTGCGTGGACGCGCTGATGCCAGCTGCGCCGACGCGCGCGACTTGCTGCTTGGCAGCTTGGCGCCCACTAGATGCGTAGATCCCATAGACTTGCATGTAATCTAGCTGCCCTGCTGCCTGGACGCGCTGACCGGTGTGAACGCGACTTTAGACGTTCATTAGACGTCTTTTAGACGTTCATTAGACGTTCATTAGGCGTCTTTTAGACGTTCATTAGACGTTCATTAGACGTTCATTAGACGTCTTTTAGACGTTCATTAGACGTTCATTAGACGTCTTTTAGACGTTCATTAGACGTTCATTAGACGTCTTTTAGACGTTCATTAGACGTTCATTAGACATCTTTTAGACGTTCATTAGACGTCTTTTAAACGTTCATTAGACGTTCATTAGACGTCTTTTAGACGTTCATTAGACGTTCATTAGACGTCTTTTAAACGTTCATTAGACGTCTTTTAGACGTTCATTAGACGTTCATTAGACGTTCATTAAACGTTCATTAGACATCTTTTAGACGTTCATTAGACGTCTTTTAAACGTTCATTAGACATCTTTTAGACGTTCATTAGACGTTCATTAGACGTTCATTAGACGTCTTTTAAACGTTCATTAGACGTTCATTAGACGTTCATTAGACGTTCATTAGACGTCTTTTAGACGTTCATTAGACGTCTTTTAGACGTTCATTAGACGTTCATTAGACGTTCATTAGACCTCTTTTAAACGTTCATTAGACGTTCATTAGACGTCTTTTAAACGTTCATTAGACGTCTTTTAAACGTTCATTAGACGTCTTTTAGACGTTCATTAGACGTTCATTAGATATCTTTTAGACGTTCATTAGACGTTCATTAGACGTTCATTAGACGTCTTTTAAACGTTCATTAAACGTTCATTAGACGTCTTTTAGACGTTCATTAGACGTTCATTAGACGTTCATTAGACGTCTTTTAGACGATCATTAGACGTTCATTAGACGTCTTTTAGACGTTCATTAGACGTCTTTTAGACGTTCATTAGACGTCTTTTAGACGTTCATTAGACGTTCATTAGACGTCTTTTAGACGTTCATTAGACGTTCATTAGACGTTCATTAGACGTCTTTTAGACGTTCATTAGACGTTCATTAGACGTTCATTAGACGTTCATTAGACGTTCATTAGACATCTTTTAGACGTTCATTAGACAGCTTTTAAACGTTCATTAGACGTCTTTTAGACCTTCATTAGTCGTCTTTTAAACGTTCATTAGACGTTCATTAGACGTCTTTTAGACGTTCATTAGACGTTCATTAGATGTCTTTTAGACGTTCATTAGACGTTCATTAGAAGTCTTTTAGACGTTCATTAGACGTTCATTAGACGTTCATTAGACGTTCATTAGACGTTCATTAGACGTCTTTTAGACGTTCATTAGACGTTCATTAGACGTCTTTTAGACGTTCATTAGACGTCTTTTAGACGTTCATTAGACATTCATTAGACGTTCATTAAACGTTCATTAGACGTCTTTTAGACGTCTTTTAAACGTTCATTAGACATCTTTTAGACGTTCATTAGACGTTCATTAGACCTTCATTAGACGTCTTTTAAACGTTCATTAGACGTTCATTAGACGTTCATTAGACGTCTTTTAGACGTTCATTAGACGTCTTTTAAACGTTCATTAGACGTCTTTTAAACGTTCATTAGACGTCTCTTAGACGTTCATTAGACGTTCATTAGTTCATTAGACGTCTTTTAGACGTTCATTAGACGTTCATTAGACGTTCATTAGACGTCTTTTAAACGTTCATTAAACGTTCATTAGACGTCTTTTAGACGTTCATTAGACGTTCATTAGACGTTCATTAGACGTCTTTTAGACGATCATTAGACGTTCATTAGACGTCTTTTAGACGTTCATTAGACGTTCATTAGACGTCTTTTAAACGTTCATTAGACGTTCATTAGACGTCTTTTAGACGTTCATTAGACGTTCATTAGACGTCTTTTAGACGTTCATTAGACGTTCATTAGACGTTCATTAGACGTCTTTTAGACGTTCATTAGACGTTCATTAGACGTTCATTAGACGTTCATTAGACGTTCATTAGACATCTTTTAGACGTTCATTAGACAGCTTTTAAACGTTCATTAGACGTCTTTTAAACGTTCATTAGACGTTCATTAGACGTCTTTTAGACGTTCATTAGACGTTCATTAGACGTCTTTTAGACGTTCATTAGACGTTCATTAGAAGTCTTTTAGACGTTCATTAGACGTTCATTAGACGTTCATTAGACGTCTTTTAGACGTTCATTAGACGTTCATTAGACGTCTTTTAGACGTTCATTAGACGTCTTTTAGACGTTCATTAGACATTCATTAGACGTTCATTAAACGTTCATTAGACGTCTTTTAGACGTTCATTAGACGTCTTTTAAACGTTCATTAGACATCTTTTAGACGTTCATTAGACGTTCATTAGACCTTCATTAGACGTCTTTTAAACGTTCATTAGACGTTCATTAGACGTTCATTAGACGTTCATTAGACGTCTTTTAGACGTTCATTAGACGTCTTTTAAACGTTCATTAGACGTCTTTTAAACGTTCATTAGACGTCTCTTAGACGTTCATTAAACGTTCATTAGACGTCTTTTAAACGTTCATTAGACGTTCATTAAACGTTCATTAGACGTCTTTTAGACGTTCATTAGACGTCTTTTAGACGTTCATTAGACGTTCATTAGACGTCTTTTAAACGTTCATTAGACGTCTTTTAGACGTTCATTAGACTTTCATTAGACGTCTTTTAGACGTTCATTAGACGTTCATTAGACGTCTTTTAAACGTTCATTAGACATCTTTTAGACGTTCATTAGACGTCTTTTAGACCTTCATTAGACGTCTTTTAAACGTTCATTAGACGTTCATTAGACGTTCATTAGACGTTCATTAGACGTCTTTTAGACGTTCATTAGACGTTCATTAGACGTCTTTTAGACGTTCATTAGACGTCTTTTAGACGTTCATTAGACGTTCATTAGACGTCTTTTAGACGTTCATTAGACGTTCATTAGACGTCTTTTAGACGTTCATTAGACGTTCATTAGACATCTTTTAGACGTTCATTAGACGTCTTTTAAACGTTCATTAGACGTTCATTAGACGTCTTTTAGACGTTCATTAGACGTCTTTTAAACGTTCATTAGACGTCTTTTAGACGTTCATTAGACGTTCATTAGACGTTCATTAAACGTTCATTAGACGTCTTTTAGACGTTCATTAGACGTCTTTTAAACGTTCATTAGACATCTTTTAGACGTTCATTAGACGTTCATTAGACGTCTTTTAAACGTTCATTAGACGTCTTTTAAACGTTCATTAGACGTCTTTTAGACGTTCATTAGACGTTCATTAGATATCTTTTAGACGTTCATTAGACGTTCATTAGACGTTCATTAGACGTCTTTTAAACGTTCATTAGACGTTCATTAGACGTCTTTTAGACGTTCATTAGACGTTCATTAGACGTTCATTAGACGTCTTTTAGACGATCATTAGACGTTCATTAGACGTCTTTTAGACGTTCATTAGACGTTCATTAGACGTCTTTTAGACGTTCATTAGACGTTCATTAGACGTTCATTAGACGTCTTTTAGACGTTCATTAGACGTCTTTTAAACGTTCATTAGACGTTCATTAGACGTCTTTTAGACGTTCATTAGACGTTCATTAGACGTCTTTTAAACGTTCATTAGACGTTCATTAGACGTCTTTTAGACGTTCATTAGGCGTTCATTAGACGTTCATTAGACGTCTTTTAGACGTTCATTAGACGTCTTTTAGACGTTCATTAGACATTCATTAGACGTCTTTTAGACGTTCATTAGACGTTCATTAGACGTCTTTTAGACGTTCATTAGACGTTCATTAGACGTTCATTAGACGTTCATTAGACGTTCATTAGACGTCTTTTAAACGTTCATTAGACGTTCATTAGACGTCTTTTAGACGTTCATTAGGCGTTCATTAGACGTCTTTTAGACGTTCATTAGACGTCTTTTAGACGTTCATTAGACATTCATTAGACGTCTTTTAGACGTTCATTAGACGTTCATTAGACGTCTTTTAGACGTTCATTAGACGTTCATTAGACGTTCATTAGACGTTCATTAGACGTTCATTAGACGTCTTTTAGACGTTCATTAGATGTTCATTAGACGTTCATTAGACGTTCATTAGACGTCTTTTAGACGTTCATTAGACGTTCATTAGACGTCTTTTAGACCGAAAAATGCTCTGTGCTCTGCACTCGGAGTTCTGCCCGGCAGCAGCAGGTGGGTTTTAACCTCCCGGCTCCTCTGTGGATTCCAGGTTACTGCAGAAGATCGACTTTCCCTCCATGCGCTTCACCCACTACTTCCTGGGATACGAGAACAAATCCGAGATCCCCAAGGACGTCACCGAGCGGACGGCGTGGACCTTCTCCTGCCGAGACACCTTAGAACTCACACAGTATGACACCAGATTCGTGGGAGTTTTACCACTGGATATAAATACTGACCGATTATAGACGGGCTAATTTCGGTGTGAATTTAGACGACACGTCTTCTAGACGTCTATTGCTCAGTGGGTAGTTTTTAGCATAAATTCAATTTTAGCATAAATTTTGTTTTTAGCATAAATTTTGTTTTTAGCACAAATTCGGTTTTAACATAAACTTCATTTTTAGCATAACTTCTGTTGTGGTTTTTGAATTTCCTTCACCTATCTAGGCCACCGTACTTTTCAGAGTGTTATAAAAAGGAAAATCTCCTGCCCTTTTTCTAAGCTGAACGCCATGAACTGTGTTCCACATCTAACTGGGTTCATTATGGAGGTTGTTTCTCCTTCCCACAGTAACTGGGGCTCCGAGTCGGATGAAAAGCTCTGGTACCACAATGGGAACAGGGAGCCTCTAGGATTCGGTGAGAAATTCAGAACTTTGAATAGTTTGACTGGACCCCTGGAAATGAAGATGTGTTTCATGCTTCTCTTGGGTTTTCCTCCCGTTTGAGCTGCTGTTGCAGGCCACGTCGGCATCGCTGTTCCTGATGTTTCTGCTGCCTGCAGGTTCTTTGAAGACCAAGGAGTGGAGTTTGTAAAGAGACCAGATTCAGGTGAGTTTTGGTCGGGGAGAGAAACAGACGAGGTGAATAAAAAGCCATCATTTCCAGGGTTTCAAAGGCGTTACTTCCACGAACTGATCCCCCAGGATTCATTTTAGCAGAAGCATCCAGGGAAAGAGGTGGGTTGCTTTTTAGGCTTCAAATTGTCCAAATGTCCACCAGGAGGTGGCGCTCAAGGTTAATGTAATATAATATTATAGACATGGATCCAAACAGTGGACATTTGGATTCTGCTCCTCTGAGATCTCTGCTTCTTCTCCTACAGGACAGATGAAGGAGCTGGCCTTCATTCAGGACGCTGATAAATACTGGATCAAGATCTACAGTCCAGACAACATGCTTTCCTTCCTGCCACCTTAGGCTGCATCTCCTCAGATCCTTCACAGAACCGTGGACATTTCTGTTTTCACTCCTTAAATCAGATCCTGCATGATCCTGATTCTTTCCTCATCATCTGTTATGTTTTTTTTTTCTAAATAAAAGAAGCATCTTTACTGAAACCTTATCACTGAATCAGTTGGTTGTCTGCAGAAAGTCAGACTTTGATGTTCTCAGGGCTCTCGCTCTTTATGGATCATTTGTTCTGCTCCTTAGAAAGGTTGCTGATCCAGTTCTGCTCATCAACGGTCCGGGCGGGATGGATCTGCAGTGATGATGAGGAGGAGGAGGAGGGGGTTCTGGGATGTAGAGGAGAGGAAGGAGCCGAGCTGAAGGACATAATAACCTGGATGACCTTCCAGGTTCTCCTCCCAAATATTACAACCCAGGTTTAGGTTTAGATTTGGTTCTTCAGGTTCTAGTTGTTTCATCTGGAAGAACGTTGATGGTTCTGTGGAGCCACCAACACCTTCCAGAACCACATGCTGCCATTATTTACCTGCTCCAGGTCCATACAGGTATATGCAAATCTGTTGTGACGTCAATGTTTATGTTTCCTCGCATTGCATCATGGGATTTGGTGGCAAGAAACAGCGTATTTTACCCATAATTCAATTGTTTTGCATGTTTGGAGGAGGATTTAGCAAAGCAGATGGTTCCCTCTTGCTGTGTGCTCGGTTGGGGGCGTGATAAAGTTTTTCTTTTCTAATTCCCTCCTAAAACGGCCGCGAAAAACAAAAGACGGTTGTGTGTTTCAGCTCCACCCAACCAATGTGGGGTGTACGTACCAACAGGGAACTACTTAATCAGAGCGGGAGCACAATCTGACAGCCCTCCTCTTGGCATTATAATTATGCAAAACAGTCCTTGTGACTATGTATTTGTTATTTAGAGATGTATTGAAAAACATTCAAGTTAGCATATTTTAGAATCGTCGCGTTCTGATTAAGGTGTCCCAAACAATGTACCACAGCACCCAACCTTTGCACGCTGCAGCGGTTGGAAGTCCTATCCTGACAGCTGCTTCTACTTTAAACATTAAAGCTGCTGCATGACTGCATGTTTCCCACAGACTGGATTAAAAGAAAAAGAATTGTGTAAACTGTGACATTCCGTTTTTCAGCAGAGACCAGACGCCATTGAAATTCTCAAGTCACAGGACAACTGAAAATGACAGTCACTACATTGAGAAGAATAAAAACCATAAATAATGACACTGATCGATGAAGAGTGACTTTGCAGTTGCAGCGATTTTGCCTTTCTTTTAGAATATCACCTCCGGGTGCTGGGAATAACGCTGCGACTCTGCTTGTCCAGGTCTGACCTCTGCTTTCAGCCCGACCACGGCTTTCTGTTTCGCAGAAGAAGATTGGCCCAATTTTCCAAGAAACAAAATAATCGTAGGCCTCCAGACTTTGGAAAGCCTTTAATTTCTCATGAGTAAATGGTACAGGTCGTTCTATTAAATAGGAATAAATGTCTCCCCAGCAGATTTGTGGCCAAGACACCGGGCGAATCGGACCTGCGTTTTTCCCATATAATTTGGGCTTTAAATATATGCTTCTATATTGGGAACTTCGCCCGCTAACTATTGGAAGTGTTTGTCGCGTCTTTATTGGCCGCCATTTTGTTTGTTTTCTTGCCACCCAACCATGCACGCGGTGATGTCAACAAAGGAACTCCTATACTCAATCTGCCTCTGAGCATCTGTGGGGATGTGGGGGCGGGGCTTAGTTCTGGGCGGAGATAGGGGCGTGGTTGGATTTGAAATGGCTTTGTATGGACGTGACTTAGTTCTGTGTGGCATTATGTGGGCGTGGCTTGGTTTTAGGTGAAGATAAGGGGAGTGGTTGGATTTTAAATTGCTTTGTGTGGGCGTGGCTTGGTTCTAGGTGAAAATAAGGGGGGTGGTTTGATACAAAATGGCGTTGTGTGGGCGTGGCTTGGTTCTATGTGTAGATAGAGGGCGTGGCTGGATTAATAATGGCTTAGTGTGGGCGTGGCTTGGTTCTATGTGTAGATAGAGGGCGTGGCTGGATTAATAATGGCTTAGTGTGGGCGTGGCTTGGTTCTATGTGTAGATAGAGGGCGTGGCTGGATTAATAATGGCTTAGTGTGGGCGTGGCTTGGTTCTATGTGTAGATAGAGGGCGTGGCTGGATTAATAATGGCTTAGTGTGGGCGTGGCTTGGTTCTATGTGTAGATAGAGGGCGTGGCTGGATTCATAATGGCTTAGTGTGGGCGTGGCTTGGTTCTGGGTGATATGGTGTTGGTGTGGCTGGGTTTTGTGAGGTGGAGATGGGCAGCCTATAGAACCCCTGGAACCTCTCCAACCTTGAGCGGCCCACTCCCACACAGGATTATTTTCCTTCCTGGTGGGCGTGTGTCTTCTAGGTAGAACCTGGAGTGGACGAACCCACCAGAACCCCAAGAAAAGCACCAGAAGAGCTGCTCTCAGCAGCACATTTAGTTCTGTTTATTAGCAGGAGGCACACAGGGACACACGGCTGACTGGTGACCAACTAACAGTGGACATAAAAAGTATTCACACCCCCGGTAAAACATTAGATGTTAAAATGAGACCATGACCAACGTTTTCCCACCTTCAGTCCAAACTAATCAGTTGGAGGGAAACAAGTTTTTAAAAAGAAGCTGGTTGCAGAAGTTTTCACACCCTTACATTGAGACTTTGCTGAATCCCCTTTTGATTCACTTTTCTTTGGAGGTCCTAACTGTGAGGTCGTCTCCTGTCCACGGCCCTCTTCAGGTGTCTCCGGGTCGGTCTGTGGGCCAAACAGTCCTCCAGTGCCCGGGTCCTGCATGTTTGAGATGCTCTCCTGGTTCACCAGGTTCCTTCATCCTGAGGAGATGATCGAGCCGACCGGACCAGCTGTACTGGAGCAGAGACAGACCGCCAACCCTGGAGGAACGGACCTGGGTCTCATTTATCAAACGTTCCTACGCACAGATCTGTGCGTAGGAACAATTCTATGCATTGTGTGGTGTTTATCAATTAGTACTTGTGCGTAGAAATGTTCCTAAACATAAGTACACTTCTAATCGTGCGTACCGTACGCACGCAACAGTTTTATTTTGACATATTTTTCTCTCAGCAGTTTATCTCCTCCATCCACCAAGGAGCTCATGTTGGCGTCTGTCTGTCTTTTAGCAAAATAACTCAAAAGGTTATGGATGGATTTGCATTAAACTTTCAGGAAATATTTGAAATTTGTCAAGAAATACACCAATTAATGTTGGGGGTGATCATTCATGGAGATCCTGTCCCCCCCTTTATTTGTTTATCTGTCACATGAAGCGCTTCAGCTTGATGTGATGCTGTTCCACTTTAAATTAAAAGGTTTGCAATCTGTACTGTGACGATGGTCCCGCTTATCAGTGAAGCAGGTTGTCGCTTCTTCCTGGAAGCTGCGTCTCCAATTACGCACGGCCACACAAGTGTTAATATGGTGATCTGTTCCCCCCCGGTAGAAGATCTGCTCCAGCTGTGTTGCTGAGGGACGTTTTATTGGATTCACTTTGATATCCAACCATTTTGTTCCTTTATTTCCAACAGGAACCTCTCCACTGTCCCGACCGCATTTACTGCCAGGAACTCTTCTGTTTTTATTGGTTCCCCCTGAGCTGATAGAACCAAACACAAATGTTCGGTACGAATTTAACTTCTTTAATTTGTTCAATAACAGTAAATGAAATGATTCTTTGCCACATTTTTTATGTCTCCTCTGCAGCAGAAATATAACGGCTGCTTGTTGGGAGATGAAGCAGAGAAACCGCTGATGGTAAAAACTATCGGTGTTGAAATGAATTTGTATTAAATATGACATTTTTTTTTAAAAGTCTGTTCATCATGAATTACTTTTTATTGTTTCACTTCGATCTTGGTGTCACTGAAATTCCCTTTTTTCGCTCTCTTGGCCTTTACTTTAAGGAAGAACGCGAGGACTTAATGTATGTGACGGATGATGTGGTGTATAGCACCAGCGTACGCACATGTGGGATTTATCATCAGATGAACATGCGTACGAGTGGCACATTTCATAAATCTGACTTTTGACTGTTCGTACGAACTTTCTAAATTTAATTCGTAAGATAGAACAGTTTCTACGAAGGTTTGATAAATGATGGCCCTGGACTCCGTTTCTTTTGCTTTGGACTCGCTGAAAAATCAAATCCTTCTTCATCTTCAGCTTTCTAACCCACGCCTGAAGGTTTGGATCAAAACCAACCTGTTTATGATTTCATTCAAAGAGAAGTGGCCCCACAGCATGATGCTGCCACCATATATTGTTCTGGTTTTTTTGGTTTCATTGTTGCAGCATCAACAATTTAGAAGATTCCAGCCCGGCCCTGATGTCTCTGAGTCGGGCCCGATAGAGAGTACAGCAGCAGACGGGTCCAAACCAGAACTCCCTGCAGCTCCTGCACTGTGCCTGGGATGTTTGGAGTCTCCTGACCGGTACCGGTACCGGATGGGAACCTCTCTAAGCTCCAGCCATAGGATGCAAACATGGAGAAGCTGGTTCATCGGGGCGGAACCAAAGGAAACTGATTTAAGGGTGTGCAAACTTATCCAACAGGGCTATTGCACCTTTTTATATTTTTTCCAAACAGATAAATTAAATCTACATCAAACAGTGAAAATAAGCTCAGTTCTTATTATTCCGGGGAAATCAGTGGACAGCAGCTGACTTTGCTTCTGAAGGATCTGGGTTTTTCAACGAGCTCCAACTGGTTCTGTCTGACTCTGTAAAAACACTCTATGCTTCCGGGCAGGTTCTGTTTCCTGCAGCGGATTCATCTGGATCGGTTCTGCAGAACAGTGGCTCAGCCTTCAGAACCAGCAGCAGGCGGAGAAACCATCAGAAAGTCCAATAAGCGGGAAACGCAGCAGGATGGTCAGAAAGCTCCCACCTCGGTGCCCCACGGTCGGTAGGGTTTACTGCTGCCGTGGGGGGTCTGGGAGGAAGAGGAAGAGGAGATGGGAGGAGTGGTGGCGGCAGTGGAGGTGAAGGAAGGAGGTGGGAGGAAGGGGAAACCTCCGTGGAGAGCGATGGGAAAGGATGCAGAGAAGGAGAAGAGGGAGGCGGAGAGCGGGGTGGGAGTGCTGCGGAGCCCCAGAGATGAGGAAGAGGAGGAAGGTGAAGAGGAGGTGGTGGAGGTCACGCTGTGCTGCGACAGCTCCACCAGCCTCTGGGGGGCTCCACCGCTCCCTCCTGCAGCATCTGGACAGCCTGCGAGCGCGCTCGGTGCGTACGGCAGGGGGCGCAGCGTCCAGTGGTGGGCGGGGAACGCGTGAGGCTGAAGGCGGGCGGCGGCGTGCCGCTGGGAGGCACAGGAGCTGAGGTGGGAGAGGAGGCGGGAGCAGAGGGGGTCGGAGGAGTCCAGGCCCTCGGCGGCGCTCAGGTAGCAGGAAACTTCGCTCACACATTCCCTGAAGCCCAGAGACAGGAAGTCCAGCGCCAGGACGTGGGCGTGGCCTGTGGAGCACAAACACCTGAGATCACTTCCTGCTCGCCCAGCCGCAACTTCCATTTTTTGGTCTGACAAAATATTTTAAGTTCAGAAAACATAAAAAATTGAAGTTTTATTAATTTGAGGCAATAACATAAGTAAGTCCAAAAACCAAGGAAGTTATACATATATATATATATATATATATATATATATATATATATATATATATATATATATATATATATATATATATATATATATATATATAAGGTAAATGTAAGAGATTTTGACAATTGCGCATTTTGATGACGTCATCAAGCTGTCATCAAGGAGGATAAATAATAACCAGTTGAACTTGAAGTTTTTTAATTCAAATACGTGCAGCTTTATTTTTGTGTGATATTAAATTTATTAATTAGTAACCAGGAAAACCTGACAATTTTGAACTTAGTTTTTTAAATAACATTTAGCTTTTAATTCAATCAAAATATCTTCATCTTTATGTTATTAATTTTCTGCGCAGCATTTTTTTGAAAAAAGATTTAAATATTTTTTAAATGCATTTTGCGCATTAAATGTTCTTTAAGCGGCATTCTAAACTTTTTTGAACTTGTTCTGCCGCAATATATCTGGAAAGTGAGAATTTTCATAAACTGTCATTTTGACATGTATAAAGAAAAGAATATATTTCAGTAGATATCGTTACCGCACATGATTTAGATTATATCGTAATACAGATCTGAGGCCGTGTCGCCCTAGTTGTACACTTCAACACAATCTTTTGAGTCATTGGTACTTAAATCTGTAAGTTACGCTTCATTGCAAACATTTAAAGTTCATTAAACAGAAATACTTTTGTTGCAGGAAAACTTTTGTAATTGGCTTTTTTGATAGTCAAAGTGTGTTACTTAGCAGAGTTACGTTTTGCTCCAATTTAATTACACTAAAATGGTTTTGCAATCTCTTGTGAACATAAATCATTGAATATCAGGATAAAAACGCTGAAAACATTTAAGCAGTAGAATATGAGCTTTATTTTAGGTCACTACAACTCATAGTTAAGTTACCGTTAAAGGTCTTTGGGCGACTGTAGCTCGATGTGTGGAGTAGTTGGCTTGTAATCGGAGGGTGGTGGTTCAATTCCAGCTTCCATCTGTCATATGTTGCTCTGCTGTGCATTTAACCCCTAGTTGGCCATCGTATCAGTGCATAAAGGAGTGTAAAGTCCTTTGAGTGGTCAGTATGGCTTGAAAAGTTCAGAACATTAATCAGGATTTAAAATTGTTAGAATCTATATTTTTAAGCCCCCCCCCCCGACCTATAACTGAGTTAGAGAAATTTGAGATTCATAGTCTGTACAACCTAAAATTTGAAGTCACTGCTACTTTCACATGGGGAAGGAAAACTGAGAATTCAAAGTTCCTGGAGCCTGAAATGTGAAGTTTCTACAACTTATAGCTGAAAAACATAAAAATCCAAGTTGGGCAAACTTGGAAGCAAAACCTAAAAGTTCAAGTTTAGTTTTTCTAACTTAAAATTCTACTGAAGTTTGTTGCCTTGAAATGTTGAGTTCTGCTGACTTTTCTTGTTTTCTGCAGTGCGGCTGCACAGCCCCACACAATCATTCACACCCTTTGAATCGTGTTTCAAGCACCTAGCAGATCAGAACCATTCAGTCCAAGTAAAACATTCAAGACTAGCAACTTTTTTTTACTCATGAAAATCTGAAAAAGTGCCCTCCAGTCTGAGCCAGAACTCTGTAGAACCACCGTTCTCTGCAGGCCTTCTGTGTCGGCCAGCGCTGAACATCTCCAGTCTGACGTTTCTGCTCAAGCTCGGTCAAATTACATGGAGAACATCTGTGAGCATCGTTTTTTTTGGGGCTAGGCGGCTGCATAATTTCTTCTTCTGTGATGCAGGAAAGTCCAGTAGATATTTCAGAGCAGCGTCTTCAGGTCCACATCTTCTCCAGGGAGGTGCAGACTGAGGAAGAGGAGGGTACAGATGCTGCACCGGCCTCCCTGCAGTCCTGACCTCTGAGGATTTAGGGACCAGAAGCCGGACAAAGATACTGTTGGACACCTGAAGCTCTACTAGCAGGAGGGGAACGGGACAAACGGGCGTCCTCAGACTGAGAACCCGTCTAAGTGTTGAAAAGCTGCATGGATCTGGACTTCATCCTGTCTGAACTGCCTTTTCCCACCTGTTCCAGGTGCTTCTGTGTGGATCGGACTGTGCGGTGTTGTGGTTACCTGTCCCTCCTGTTGCCTGCAGCATCTTCAGATGGTCCACAGTCATCTGGAGGATCTCAGCCTTCTCCAGTTTAGCAGAACCCTGAAGGAACCGGCCGAGCAGAACACGGTTAAACGGGCTTCTAACGCTCTGATTCTGCAGGTTTGTTCAGTTTCTTTTGTTAGATAACGATAAACTCTCATATAT
Organism: Valencia hispanica; assembly: GCA_963556495.2. Classification (NCBI taxonomy): domain Eukaryota; kingdom Metazoa; phylum Chordata; class Actinopteri; order Cyprinodontiformes; family Valenciidae; genus Valencia; species Valencia hispanica. Next base: position 46,780,300 of record OY747719.1, on the reverse strand, counting down.
CATTCTTTGTTCATTCTCTGCATTTATCTTATGAATCTGGAGATTCATAAATTCATTCTAGTGATTATTTTAAAATATGTTTTTGCAAAAATGAATTCAGTAACCAACATTTTCTTCTACAAAAAGACAAATTTCTATTTTATCACAGATGGAGTGCCCCAGGGCTCAGAACTCGCATCTTTTTGATTATTGCAACTATTTTCTTCCTCAAAGGGAAAATATTTCAGAATGGAAATGTCCAGTTTGTTTTATATGCATCAGTACTCTTGAAAACCCTCTGAGTTGCAGGTCCAGATTTCTTCCCATCCTTAAGCCTTAAAGCTAGCAGAGCTGCAACTGATGGAAACTTTACTGGTTAGAGGTCTTCACTGTCCCTCGCTGTCTTCCTGCCTCTGTCAAAATGGACAAATAAACACTGAACATTTTGTTCACTGTTGCGCTAAACAGAATTTTCTGTAAAATGCTAATTTCTTCCTCCCCTCTGTCCTCTGCGATGGACGACAAATTACTTTTTTTTCCTAAAATAATCTAAAATCATAAATCTAAAACTCACTCAGGATTTAGAGAGATATCAAACATGCTGGATCCTGATTACCTCCAGCGAATTCAGGTATTGTTGATTTTATGATATATAGAGAGATGAGTAAACAAGGAAACGAGCGTCACACAGCCGCTGGAAGGCTGAGGTCAAAGGTCAAAGGTTCCAGTTTCCAGGAGCAGAACCCCACCTGCTTCTCCAGGGCTGTTGGGATGAGTCTGCGTAACTCTGACAAGCTGCTGTTGATCCGATCCCGCCGTCTCTTCTCGATGATCTGAAAGCCGTCAGAAACCGGTGAAGAAACCTTCAGACCTCCGATGGTCGACGTTGGGTTCAAATAATAGACCTACCCCTCTGCGCCTCTTCCTCGCCATCACCTGAGTGGTCGTCGTTGGAGACCCACACCTGATCAGGGACGCCTTCGTGTGTCTGCAGAGCAAATACAAATAAATCACCACGATTATCTGTTTGAGTCGTTTCAGGGGAAGCTCCGCCTCCAAGGAAAACAGCAGGAAGCGAAGAGTTTTATTTGTTTGCCCGTAAATATTTTACACCACAAGTCAAATTAGAAATTCAGCTGTTTATAAATCCAATTTATTCCACAACACCAACTTCTGCCTTTTAACATTTTAACTGTTGCACAAAGATGTCCAACTGAAACCTTTATTGCACAAGTTGTACACAATGATAAATATTTACTCTGTTTGTTTGAAGCAAATTCAGTGATTTGTTTTAGAAGCACTGATTAAGAAAAGCCTCAGCCTGATATGATTCCTGTTAGATGAACAAACTATGTAAAACAGAAAAATTATAGACTGGTAACCTAGATGTTACATGTAAATATAAAAGATATGAGCCATTTTGTCCCTTGGAGAGGTTGATGGTATCCAATAGATACATTAAATTAATTAAATGAAATTAAAGGAAGCGACAAGAATAATGATATTGGTATAGAAATAACTGGTTACAGCAGGAAGAAGGCTGCTCTGCCTTAATTAGACCTCAATTAAACTGAAGATACATTTATGAACTTCTAAATATTCCTATAATAAACTCTTTCAACCTCCTAAAAAGATTTTAATCAATTAAATTAAACTTTTATGGCAACAATTCAATAAACAGAAACATTAAAGTGCAATATTTCATCTGTACATGTTTGATAATAATAATAATTATTATTATTTATATTGTTAATCAATTACTAATTTAACGAGATTTTGGCTGTATGATTTTATGATTTCATTCATGTTTTGCTTTTATGTTCTTCTGATTTCTTGTTGTTTAGTATACATGTTTATAATATTGTGAAGCACTTTGTGGTTTTTATCCTGTGAAAAGAGCGATAAATAACGTTTACACACTTAATAACCACACAGTAGCCTAAGTAGTGAAAAAGAATAATAAAAAAAAATTTTTAATCCCCAAATCTGGCAAAATAACCTGAAATGTAAAATTCTGCCGTTTTAATGTTGTTGTTTTTTGTGTGTTTTAATATAAATATTTAAAGTTTTGACTTAGATAATTTTTACTAAATAAACAAATGAATTCATTAAATCTAATTTTATTGAATTTTAATCAGGATTATCTATATTTTGTATTTATTAGCTGTGATTTAATGAAAGAAGAGAAGCGGAGTTAATCATTATTATTTGTCTTTAAACAGAAGTTATTATCTAGAATCAGCAGAACTGATGAGATCTCAGCAGCCAGAGGTTCTCCATCTTCTCACCCTGTAGGAAGCCTCTCACGGCCCGCATCGATGCTCTCCTCCGAGCTGCTGTCCTCACACGGCCGCTTCATGGTGCACCGACAGCGGGGAGGGAGACCCAGAGATCCAGGCTGGTCAGCGGGAGGCGATCCGGATCTTCCCCGGAGTTTAAAGCCTGGATTCTGCAGTGAAGTGGACCGGACCGACCGAACCCTTCAGAGTCAGACAAGTTTTCCAGAATCAGGAACTGATGGGAATATTTTCCACCTTGAACATCCTTCCCTCAGAAATCAGTGAAACTATCAGGGAACTTCTGTCTCGGATCCACGGAGCGGGAATTCCAGCGGTAAATACCCCGGAGCAGGTGCCTGCGTGTCGGCTGCAGACTGGGCTGACGGCCGGTGTGTCCTCCCCTCTTCCTCCCCTCTTCCTCCCCTCTTCCTCCCCTCTTCCTCTTCCTCCTCTTCCTCCTCCTCCTCTGCTGCTGGAGCTTTCCCACGGAGCTACGCGCACGCGCACACAAACATGTCCTCTGACTGAGAGCACGCGCCTGACAGAAGGGCACGTGGGAGTATGGAGTTAAAGGAGGTTCTGGTTGAGTTCAGAGGTTCTACCTGCAGGTTCTGGTTGAGTTCAGAGGTTCTACCTGCAGGTTCTGGTTGAGTTCAGAGGTTCTACCTGCTTGTTCTGGTTGAGCTCAGAGGTTCTACCTGCAGGTTCTGGTTGAGTTCAGAGGTTCTACCTGCAGGTTCTGGTTGAGTTCAGAGGTTCTACCTGCTGGTTCTGGTTGAGCTCAGAGGTTCTACCTGCAGGTTCTGGTTGAGTTCAGAGGTTCTACCTGCAGGTTCTGGTTGAGTTCAGAGGTTCTACCTGCAGGTTCTGGTTGAGTTCAGAGGTTCTACCTGCTGGTTCTGGTTGAGCTCAGAGGTTCTACCTGCAGGTTCTGGTTGAGTTCAAAGGTTCTACCTGCAGGTTCTGGTTGAGTTCAGAGGTTCTACCTGCTTGTTCTGGTTGAGTTCAAAGGTTCTACCTGCAGGTTCTGGTTGAGCTCAGAGGTTCTACCTGCTGGTTCTGGTTAAGCTCAGAGGTTCTACCTGCTGGTTCTGGTTGAGCTCAGAGGTTCTACCTGCAGGTTCTGGTTGAGCTCAGAGGTTCTACCTGCTGGTTCTGGTTGAGTTCAGAGGTTCTACCTGCTTGTTCTGGTTGAGTTCAAAGGTTCTACCTGCAGGTTCTGGTTGAGCTCAGAGGTTCTACCTGCTGGTTCTGGTTAAGCTCAGAGGTTCTACCTGCTGGTTCTGGTTGAGCTCAGAGGTTCTACCTGCAGGTTCTGGTTGAGCTCAGAGGTTCTACCTGCTGGTTCTGGTTGAGTTCAGAGGTTCTACCTGCAGGTTCTGGTTGAGTTCAGAGGTTCTACCTGCTTGTTCTGGTTGAGTTCAGAGGTTCTACCTGCAGGTTCTGGTTGAGTTCAGAGGTTCTACCTGCAGGTTCTGGTTGAGTTCAGAGGTTCTACCTGCTTGTTCTGGTTGAGTTCAAAGGTTCTACCTGCAGGTTCTGGTTGAGCTCAGAGGTTCTACCTGCTTGTTCTGGTTGAGTTCAGAGGTTCTACCTGCAGGTTCTGGTTGAGTTCAGAGGTTCTACCTGCAGGTTCTGGTTGAGTTCAAAGGTTCTACCTGCAGGTTCTGGTTGAGCTCAGAGGTTCTACCTGCTTGTTCTGGTTGAGTTCAAAGGTTCTACCTGCAGGTTCTGGTTGAGCTCAGAGGTTCTACCTGCTGGTTCTGGTTGAGTTCAGAGGTTCTACCTGCAGGTTCTGGTTGAGCTCAGAGGTTCTACCTGCTGGTTCTGGTTGAGTTCAGAGGTTCTACCTGCAGGTTCTGGTTGAGCTCAGAGGTTCTACCTGCTGGTTCTGGTTGAGTTCAAAGGTTCTACCTGCAGGTTCTGGTTGAGCTCAGAGGTTCTACCTGCTGGTTCTGGTTAAGCTCAGAGGTTCTACCTGCTGGTTCTGGTTGAGCTCAGAGGTTCTACCTGCAGGTTCTGGTTGAGTTCAAAGGTTCTACCTGCAGGTTCTGGTTGAGCTCAGAGGTTCTACCTGCAGGTTCTGGTTGAGTTCAGAGGTTCTACCTGCAGGTTCTGGTTGAGTTCAGAGGTTCTACCTGCTTGTTCTGGTTGAGTTCAAAGGTTCTACCTGCAGGTTCTGGTTGAGCTCAGAGGTTCTACCTGCTGGTTCTGGTTGAGTTCAGAGGTTCTACCTGCAGGTTCTGGTTGAGCTCAGAGGTTCTACCTGCTGGTTCTGGTTGAGTTCAGAGGTTCTACCTGCTGGTTCTGGTTGAGTTCAGAGGTTCTACCTGCAGGTTCTGGTTGAGTTCAGAGGTTCTACCTGCAGGTTCTGGTTGAGCTCAGAGGTTCTACCTGCAGGTTCTGGTTGAGTTCAGTGGTTCTACCTGCTGGTTCTGATAGTTTCTCCAAACATCTTGCTCCTGAGTCTCAGCTTCCCGTCAGTCTGTTTTCTTCTTCTTCTTCTGATTTTCCAGGTCTTGACGACTATTTTCCTCCTCTACGTTTTTTTTTCTTGCCTCCATCGGACGTTTTCATGAGGACAGTGTGGCTCTTTCCTCAGGGCGGCATTTGGGGAACCCCAGTTGATTTTTTCCCATTTGCTTTTTTATTTACATGTCCCGTCAACAGGGAAAAGGATTAGGGAACATTTTTATTGATTTCTTCAATGTCAGACGCTTTCGCCCGTCTCCTCAGTATTTGGTAGAATCACCTTCAAACTGGTTGACTTGGGTCAAATGTTCTGGGTTTCCTTCCTCAAGTTTCCCACAATATATTGTTGGGAATCTGGCCCATTCCTCCCGACAGAACCAGTAACTGGGTCAGGTTCAGCCCTCATTGCTAACATTCTTAGCTCCTCCCACTGATCTTCTCTTTGTGTGCGCCGCCCCAGAACTTGGACTTTGTTGTCCTTCAGCCACTCTGGAGCTAATCTGGTGCCATACTGAAGGATGTTGTCCATGTGGAGAACACTTTTGCAACTTACCGTCATGGCTGATGTCTTTAGATGTTGCTTCAATGTTTCCACATGATGTTCCTACCTGATCATCGTGTCTCTTGTTCTGTGAAGTGCACCAGTTCCTCCTGCAGCAGAACGCCTGCACTCCATGTTGCGTTTGGAGTTTACAGGCCTCCAATAAACACGAAGAAGAAGAAGTGTGCTGTGTTATTGTTAAGCTAACTTGCATGCTAACGGTTGTTATGATGAAAACTTTTGTGACAAATACACACAAGGAAGAGAATTATCAAAGTTTTGAGAGGCAGATGATGTTGGATTTTAGACATAAGACTCATGGACTAACTATTTTAAAGGAGGACATTAAACTGGACGCCTGTGGATGTAAAAACACAGTTTTTGTTCTGTGATTAATATGTGACTTCGAACGGTGAGTTGCACATTGCCTTGCTGTCTGAGTGGTTTGACAAAAGCGTGTACTGTCTCTACAGATATGGTTGTATGCTTGATTTGCATACGTCATTTTAATCACAAGCAGGGATAGGATGGTGTCGAAATTCAGCCCGGGAACTTGGAAGTTTCTTTACCTCGGTATGGTTGTGGATGAGAAAATTATTATTTTTATGAATTTCTCAAACTTTCAGACACAGAGGCCTTCCTTTCAAAGCAGAAGAGAGCTACTGACGTCTGGTAGCAGCTAGCTAACGGTATCAAAGTAGTTGACATGAAAATACTGCGGAATATTTCCAAACCTTGCAGAATTGAGCGCAGCAGCGATAGGTAGAAATCAGCTGCAGGCGCAGCAGCACCAATAGAGCTTACAAAGATCTTCCATAAAGGAAGATGCCTCACTCACGTACAAAAGCAGACACACAGCAGGATCATGACAGTAGCTGCTTTTAGAGTACAAGAACAGACGTTCCTGCTAGCGGTGTAGAACAGACCGGAAGTTCGGGAAAACTCCCGAACCTTCCTCTGGCCAGAATCTCAGCTTTCAAATGATGTATAATATGAATATGTACATAGAGAGGGTGTCAAAAAAAGACGCAGATTTGACCCGGAATTAATTAAGTCTTAGCTAAGCCAGTTTATCTCCGACTGTTGCTGAATGTGGGGCGCCAAAAATGAACAGCAATAATTTAGGTTATTCAGCCAGTCATAAGATAAATAAATGCAGATTCATGTGTCGCAGTCTTATTTGTGTCTATGTTATTTATTCATTTATAAATGTAACAGTTTCAAACGTAATATTTTAAATTGAAACTAAATACTTTGCAAGCTAAACATTCAGCTTCGAACTAAACATTTAGCTCAAAGCTAAATATTTAGCTAATATGTACATAGAAAGGGTGTCAAAAAAAAGATGCAGATTTGACCGGGAAGTATGTAACATCCCGCCAACGAGACGTAAAAACGCAAAGGGTTAAATAAAAAGGGACCCCGAGAATAAGCCCCCCCCCCCCGGCTAAATTCACATAGCGGCGGGTCTGACTGGAAGGAAACAAAATTAGGAAATAACAGTAGAGGAAGTTAATTCACATGAAGTTCTGCGTGTTTTCAGTGTGTTTACAGTGTGTCTAATAGTGTCAGAATAATATCATCTCCATCATACATCTATAAATCTAACTTCTAGGATTACATGAGCTCTTGAGGGTCCTCTGTTGGTGTGGAGACCCCCTGAGCAGCTGCTTAGTTTTCTTGTGCCTTGGGCCGGCTCAGCTTCTTGGGCTTCTTCCCGGGTGCCTACAGCAGTCTGGTTTCTCTTGGTGGGTTTGGATGCTACTTTATGTGTTTATGATGGTCTGTCATTTTCAATCCCAACACTGAGCGACGTCCCCTCAGAGTCATGTCTCAGGCTCCGTGTCCGTTTGTCCATGTCAAGGGGCAAACTCCGCCGCTCAGAATTGAGGCCAACCCGGAAGTAACAAAAATTGCAGTTCACCCCTCATCCTCTGGGGGCGGGCTCCAGGAAGGAGTAATTTCCCATTGACTCCCATGTTAAAAAGGCCAACATTACAGCAGAAATAAACATCTTTACAGCCTGGTTCAAAAAACCATTTTAGGTTTATAAGGTCAGGTTTATATTCATGACAACTCTGAGGGGGGTGAATTTTTTTCTAACTCTTCCGTTTAGACATAATTTAATCTTGAAATTATGAATAATTAGGGGCGTGTCCTTTTGATTGACAGGTCTCGGATGAGCCGTCAGCGCTAAGGCTGGTGGCTAACGGTGGCTAGCAGTGGCTAACGGTGGCTAGCAGCTAACGGTGGCTAACGGTAGCTAGCAGCTAGCAGCCATAGACTGCTTACCCCCCCTGCTTGCTCCAGGGAAGGCCTTCAGCCTGGAACTCACGTTAAGACTTTGGCCGTTTACTTTCTCTGAACTTGAATATCAGTTCTATCCGCAAACTTTATTAGTGTTTAGATATAAATCGTGCACTTATTGGACAAAGATGGCTTGCTGGGGTACTGAATGCACTAACAGACCGTCTAAGAAGTCTCTGCTCCATTTTTTTCAGTAAGTAAAATAATATTTCTGTACGTTAATTTGTAGATGAAGCTCCTGCAGCTGAACTCCTAACAAAGTAGCTAGTTAATCACGCTGGGAAACTACAAATTTACAGGTAACTACACACACATTATATATATTTATATGTATATATATATATACATACATATATATATATATATATATATATATATATATATATATATATATATATATATATAATGTGTGTGTACCAGCACGTTATTTTGATGGTTTTAACATGTAAAGTAGATAAGAAATGTGATCATTTCAACCCGTTGTTGATCAAGCAGCCTTATCTTAGAGGCTCGTCTGTTTACAAAAAAATAATTTTTTCCCAACTAACTCCAGATATATTTCATATTTTGTTGTCAGAGATTTTTTACTTTTTAAAAATTAATAAGAGTTGTCAGTTAAGGCATTAACCATTTCTGATATGCTGTTATATGTGATTCACCTTCATTGTTGTACTTTCATACATAAAGCCATAAGTGTTATATGTCTGTGTGCTCATTTGTTTACACGTTTGTCTTGTGGTGGTGAACTGGTTTCCAACTAAGACGGGCAATGTTGAAATTTTAAGTTTTTAATATACATTGTTGTTTTTTTCTTACAGATTATTTAAATCGCCTAAGACTACAGGAAGATCATAAGGAGAAGTACTTAACATTATATGTGCATCATCTTTAATGCCACTTCTTTCATATCGTTAGGAGCTGTCCGTCTTTTTGTTTTTGATTAAATAAACAACAAATGAATGAAGTTTGTTTTTCTTTCACACAGATATTGTTTCCATTTCAGAAAAAAATCATAGTTTTGTAGCTACATAAAAAGTATGATTTGGCTTTGTAATATTGCAGACGCCAAGGTTTATTTTAATATTGAGATGTTGAAGGAATTTAGCAAATTCAAGAATGCAGTTGGCTGATTAATTACTTTGTTTGACTTCTTATTTCTTCCCTTGTTATATACTGTTGAAATAATTTTCAGTCATTATAGAAAATAAAACATTTATTTTTTTAAACACAAGATTCTATAAAAGAAAAGGACACAGATAAAAAAACAAAGGGGGCCAGAAAGCAAAAGAGACTTACAGTAAAATGGGGTTGGGGGGGCAGAGTTGTCAACAGTGTTATGGCAACATATATAATTGTTGAAATAAAAAAACTACACCAACAACACATTAGACATAACAATCAGGATTATATTTATACTTTTTGCTTTAACATCAATTGTTCAAAAGGACGGTCATGTCTCTTCCTCCTGTCCACCTCAGCCTCCAGCCAAACCAGGAGATACGGACGTCTGGGAGGCCGAGGTTTCCTCCGATGGTTTCTTCAGCTCTCTCAGAACTATGTCAGACATAGCTGTCTCCAATGATCCAAATGGCTCTGGAGAAAAAAACTAGCATAATGAATGGCAGTTGCACAGGTGTGGCTCATCGGTTGAAAGTATAATACTATTAAAATTGTACATGAAGTGATGGAGACAGGTACTTATATTTTCTGCTTTGGCTGCTGTGGAGGACAGGCATGCAGCCATTGTGACCTGGTAAATAAAATCTATAAAAAGAAACACAAGTGTCTTACTAAAAGTGCAACTTATCCCTTCCCAGACCTCAATAAATGATTAGTAAAATTTATACATTGAAATTTGTCATATTAGATGTTGCTAATCTACAAAAGCTGTGGGAACAGTTTTTTTAACTGGGAGATCCTACATGGTAGTACAATCACTAACAATTAGGGTAAATACAAGTATTAATATTAATATGTGAACTATCCTAACTAACTTAGCTTGATCATGTATCTCATGCATGGACTAAATAGATCTCATACACTATTAATAACTAAGTTAAAAATATTATTGAAAACTTGCATTAAGTTAATGATCATTTCATTTGAATAAATTATTTAAATTTAAATGGCTGGAGGGTAGCAGAGTTGCTCTACCGCGGCTTTCAGGCTAAAGGCGCCCACTAACCTCCATTAGCTTCAGCTAGCTTCAGTTAGCTCCAGGACTAGCTTCAGTTAGCTCCAGGACTAGCTTCAGTTAGCTCCAGGACTAGCTTCAGTTACCCTCAGTTAGATCCAGGACTAGCTTCAGTTAGCTTCAGTTAGCTCCAGGACTAGCTTCAGTTAGCTCCAGGACTAGCTTCAGTTAGCTCCAGGACTAGCTTCAGTTACCCTCAGTTAGCTCCAGGACTAGCTTCAGTTAGCTTCAGTTAGCTCCAGGACTAGCTTCAGTTAGCTCCAGGACTAGCTTCAGTTAGCTTCAGTTAGCTCCAGGACTAGCTTCAGTTAGCTCCAGGACTAGCTTCAGTTAGCTTCAGTTAACTCCAGGACTAGCTTCAGTTAGCTCCAGGACTAGCTTCAGTTAGCTTCAGTTAGCTCCAGGACTAGCTTCAGTTAGCTCCAGGACTAGCTTCAGTTAGGGTTCAGTTAACTCCAGGACTAGCTTCAGTTAGCTTCAGTTAACTCCAGGACTAACTTCAGTTAGCTTCAGTTAGCTCCAGGACTAGCTTCAGTTAGCTCCAGGACTAGCTTCAGTTACCCTCAGTTAGCTCCAGGACTAGCTTCAGTTAGCTTCAGTTAGCTCCAGGACTAGCTTCAGTTAGCTTCAGTTAGCTCCAGGACTAGCTTCAGTTAGCTCCAGGACTAGCTTCAGTTAGCTTCAGTTAGCTCCAGGACTAGCTTCAGTTAGCTCCAGGAATAGCTTCAGTTAGCTTCAGTTAACTCCAGGACTAGCTTCAGTTAGCTCCAGGACTAGCTTCAGTTAGCTTCAGTTAGCTCCAGGACTAGCTTCAGTTAGCTCCAGGACTAGCTTCAGTTAGCCTCAGTTAGCTCCAGGACTAGCTTCAGTTAGCTCCAGGACTAGCTTCAGTTAGCCTCATTTAGCTCCAGGACTAGCTTCAGTTAGCTTCAGTTAACTCCAGGACTAGCTTCAGTTAGCTCCAGGACTAGCTTCAGTTAGCTTCAGTTAACTCCAGGACTAGCTTCAGTTAGCTTCAGTTAACTCCAGGACTAACTTCAGTTAGCTCCAGGACTAGCTTCAGTTAGCTCCAGGACTAGCTTCAGTTAGCTCCAGGACTAGCTTCAGTTAGCCTCAGTTAGCTCCAGGACTAGCTTCAGTTAGCTTCAGTTAATTCCAGGACTAGCTTCAGTTAGCTCCAGGACTAGCTTCAGTTAGCTCCAGGACTAGCTTCAGTTAGCTTCAGTTAGCTCCAGGACTAGCTTCAGTTAGCTCCAGGACTAGCTTCAGTTAGCTTCAGTTAGCTCCAGGACTAGCTTCAGTTAGCTCCAGGACCAGCTTCAGTTAGCTCCAGGACTAGCTTCAGTTAGCTTCAGTTAGCTCCAGGACTAGCTCCTGGCTACATCGGCTCAGAGTGTCAATCATCCGCTCCCGCCCTCACAGCGCCACTCTCAGCTCCACCTCTTTGCCTATTTTTGTATTTTCTGGGAGTGACGAAACGCGTGACACAGACAATATGGCGGCGGTGGGAACAGCCCATTTGGCTTCATTTTTGCTCTTCAGAAACCAATGAGTGACGTCACTGAGGCTTCGTCCAGTTATGTACAGTCTATGGTCCATGTCCAACAAAGAATCCAGAAGTGTAGCGTGTTTCATGCATGACAAGAGCTCGAGTGTGTGCTCGAGACTTTCCCACAGGTCCTGGCACTACCCGCTGAAACCCAATCGCTGTGTGAGATGGAGCAGCAGCTCTCACACAGCACCGTCTGTCTCTTCACACCTGCTAATCTCCTGGTGAAACAACGAGGATTTAATGCAGCGATTATGAAGGAGCAACACAAACACACGTGTGTGTCTGGACCTGCTGCATTCCCAGGGTCCTCAGACACGCAGCTTCCCATCATTAACCCACCTTCTCTTCCAGCTGGTAGACATGTCAGCAGCTTCTCATTGGCTCAGCTGCTCCCCCCCCCCCCCCCCCCCCCTTCTTAAATTAAAGCTAAGCCTCTTTATCTCCGACTGTTGCTGAATGTGGGGCGCCAGAAATGAACAGCTATAATTTGGTTATTCAGTCATAAGATGAATTTATAAATGTTACGGTTTCAAACAGAATATTTAAAATTAACTAAATATTTAGCTTCAAAATAAACATTTAGCTCAAAGCTAAATATTTAGCTAATATTCAAAGTTACTTGTCAATAAGTGGAAGTGGGCTATCAAAATAAAAGCTGGATCTTGCGAACCTTTATGGCGAGTCTAATGGTGCGTTCACACCGCACACTTTGTCTGCGTCAGGCAACGCTCTCAACACATCTAGTTTGACGCATTCACGTTGAGCAAAAAAGAGCGCGAAGAAGATACGGTGTGGTGACGTCGCTACAGTGAGACGCTCTGATTGGTTGGCGCACTGCGTCAAGTGCGTGAAGTCCGTCAAAAGTTCAGCTAGCTGAACATCTGCGTAGCTTGCGTTTGCTACGTTGCCGCTTGAAACGCAGGTAACGCTTGAAAAGTTGACGGAGCCAACGCACACAACGCACCGCAGAGAGTCTGACTCAACCGTAGACTTTACATGTAATCTTGCCGCAACTGACGCTGACGTTTGGGGCGGTCTAAACGCACCATAAGCCCCGCCTTTCTACTTCCGGTCCATGGTTCCTCTACTGCCCAAAAAAATGAATTGAGAGTCAATGGAGCGATAAAAGTTATTTTCTGATCCCGTTTGAAATGTTCCATGGATTGAATTTATGATGTCCGTGAATTTTAAAGACACATTTTGATGCAGAGAAAACGCTAATTTTCGACCGGCAGCAAAAGTAACTTTAGGTTTTGTGTAAGAACACTTAGTGGACTACTGTAGTCCACTAAGTGTTTTATGACGTCACAACGTCATATAACGACTTCTGATTTGTAGGCATTTTAATTGCGAATTTTTACAATCAAATAATCCCAAACCACTTGACAAACACAGTGGAAACGCATCATTATTAGTTGTCATTTAAATGGAGGAACATCATGTGTGTGATTCAGGACGTAAGACAAAGAGGACCAGAAAATAACTTTTAGCGCTCCATTGACTTACATTCATTTTTTTGTTGGCCAGATGACCCATGGGCCGACAGGAAGGGGAGGAGCCTTAGGCTCCCCATAGAGAGCTTAAGTCACGCCCATCTACTTTCTGGTCCATGGGCCCCCTACTGTCAAAAACCAAAAATTAATGAGTCAATGGAGCGAGTTATTTTCTGATCTTGTTTGAAATGTTCCATGGATTTAACATATGATGTCAAAGAGTTTTAAAGACACATTTTGAGGCAGAGAAAGCGCTAATGTTCGACAGGCAGCAAGAGTTACTTTAGGTTTTGTGTGAAAACCACATGGTGAACTACAGCTGAAGAAGAAGAAAAATGGCGATGAGTTTAGCGAGCCTCGCATCCTTCTTCCAGGACAAAGAAAGGAGCATTAAACATGGAGAAAACCTCTATAAATCTGGAGATCCCGAGAGCTCTACAAGGTCTCTGTGAGTATTTCAAGTGCTAGCTACTGGTAATCCTTTTCATTACGAATTTTTACAAGCAAAGAAATCATGTGCAAGGCAAAGTGGACCAGAAAATAACTTTTATCGCTCCATTGACTTTCATTCATTCATTTTTTTTTTCGATCAGGGGACCAATGGGCCGACCAGAAAGGAAGGAGCCTTTGGCTCCTCGTATGCAAATTTACTTGCTACAAGCGGAAGTACACTACCAAAATAAAAGCTGGGTCTTATTTCCCACCCGACATGTCCAACACTGGATGAGCTGTTTTAACGGCAACACAGATGTTTACCGATGGATTTACCACAACAAGGTTATAGAGAGGTTAGCAAGACCCAGCTTTTATTTTGATAGTCCACTTCCGCTTATCGGCAAGTGAATTAGTATATTAGCTAAATATTTAGCTTTGAGTTAAATATTTACGTCAAAGCTATATATTTAGCTAGCTAACTTAGTGTGTTAGCAAAGTATTTTATTTCAAACTAAATATTTAGTTTAAAACAGTGACATGTATAAATAAATAAAAATATATATGCAGGGGTGAAAGTAGTTTTAAGTTCTTGCCGGTACTATTACCAAAACCTTCATCTCTTTCTCACTTCATGCATTTTAAAATAGCAAATAGTCAAAACCCAAACAAAAACATTTCAATATTTTTCTGTAGGCCTAGGGTTAGGGGTTAGTTGACAAGAATTAAAAACGATTGACGATATTGTAAAATGATCAAATGATGGTTTGGTAGATATTTACCTTGGATTATGACCATTTAATTCTGTGGATTTGAAGTTTGACCAAGGAATAAAAAAGTTACCTGGGGGAAACAGATTCTGGTGGACAGAATTATAATCACTGATATAATTTATACCTTGTAATTTTGACAAGGAGGACTTCCAGCCTGAATTATTTCTCTTCACCCACCAAAGAGAAATATCAAAATAACTGTAGGAAGATGCAAAAAATAGTCAGCAGAAACAGGTTGGAAGGCTTTTATATCACTAAAACGTTTTCTATTAATGTTTGAGAATATAAATGATGTTCTACAAGCCATTTCCTAATGTGAATCTGTTCGCATATTAAGCAATAAAACCTTCCTGATTCTGATTCTCTTTTACTTTGTTATAATTATTTATTATAACACTAAAATAAACAGCGTTTTTCAGTGTTGAACTTAGGAAGGTGGATTTTTGTTTCTAGCAGACAGAACTTTGGGCGACTTAAAACAATGAAAGAAAAAAGTATTTTTATAGGAGATTGTGAAAGAGTCGTTTACTTGCCGAGAACAATTTATATTTAGTGTAATTTTTATATGAATCGAGTTTACAGAGACGTGACCGTTTTCTTATTAAGCCGACCGTGCGACACCACCTTAGAAAAATAAATCTATTTATTTCTGTGGTAACCAACAAACAGAGCGATGAAGTAAAGACACTTGGTTTTAACTTATTCAAAGATAAAACATCACTAGTTCAACATGTTGTTGGTTGTGATTGTGGAACCAGTCAAGTGGAACCAGTGTTGCCAACTGTCTGACAGAAAGTAGCTGAAGTTGCCCCAGAAAGTCGCTAGATGTCGCTAGATGACGTCATGCGCTAATTTGCATAATGATGATGTCATCACGTGATGACGAAGGAAGCAGAAAGGAGGAAATAATTATATTTAGATTAGGATTACAGGGTTAAACAATACATTATTTAAACAGGGGAAACAGGCTACAGGGAAATGTGACTTTTGTCTTCATGAAGAAACGGTGGAACATGTTATTTTATTTTACCTATAAAATAAAAAGTATAATGTTGAGAAAACTGGTACAAAATTGACAAGATATCAAATTGCAACTGGACATCAAAGACCTTTTAAACAAAATTTAAAGTTCTGGAAAAACATTTTTTGCTGAGATATTTCCAGAAGACGAAATTAATAGAAAGTAATATAGTTGTTTGTTCTTTAGTATTTTATAAAAATAAGTAGGGCATATTTAGCATCCAATGTTTATTGCCAACCGCCATTAAACAGAAGTTTATTGCTTATGGTATTATTTTCAGTGGGGTTTTTTTTTGTCATAAGTTTTAAATGTCCTACGTTTTCGAACTCACCATACATTTCGAACGTTCCTTGAATGCACCACAGGTGTGAGATGCCGATGCAGACGTAGTACAGACGAGTTTCTGCCTTAATTCCCGTTGAAAGATCGGTTTTATATACATGCATGTTTATTTTTTACTTTTGAATTAACATTAACTACCAAACGACTTCGTTTGTGAGTGGATGAAATGAACCGAAAGAGGTTTATGATTGGTCAGTGGACATAATCTGATCATGCTGCGTACACATGCGCAGATCATTCCCTTTGCGAAGGAGCAAGCTGGGTCTCTAAACTGCAGGAAATATCGGCGACAAAGTTTCACAGAAAGTAGCTGAGGATGGTTAGAAATGTCGCTAGGCGCTTTTTGGAAAAAAAGTCGTTAAGGGGGTCTGAAAAGTCGTTAGAAATGGCGACAAAGTCGCTAAGTTGGCAACACTGAGTGGAACAGCGCTTCCTTCTACGTGCTACGTGCTACGTGCGCGCTCCCTTCTACGTGCGCGCTCCCGACGCAGGGGGATCCAGTTTCTGACGGGGATAATAACTACCATCGCACGACACCGGCATTAGCTCGTAAGAAGTTTCTTTCCTGAGCTGTTCTGGATGGTTAAAAAACAAAATAACAATTCAGAAACAATTCGGTATGAGTTAAAATGAATTTTTAAATAGCCTGGTTCTGAATGAGGACTTTAAGACAGGCAGCCGCTCTCCCATCTTCCTGGTACCGCCCCAGAATCTTTTAACTAAGTCTATAAAATCTATAAATAAGTAACATGGTGCAAATATGACTTATAAAAATGAACCCCCGTTTATTTAGCTTATGAGAGGCTATATAATTCAAATTATTGCTGTTTACTTTTCAATGTATAAGTTTACAAACGGCTCCCCATAGATGCAACGCTTCAGTAAAGTTGTGAGGTTATTAATTTAATGTACTCATTTAATAAGTTTTCTTTGTCTTGGTTCTGGTGGTCAGCTCCTAGAATATTCTGTGGTTTAAAAAGCGTTCGGCCGTGTCCACATGTAGCAGGGTATCTCACAAAACGTCGATGTTTTTCTACGATTTGGCCTGTCAGTCTTCCACCCAAACAGCAGCAGTTCATACAAGATGGCTGAATACTGTGTGGCGTTTTCCTGTTTAAAGCAGCGGACTGTTGAGATTACGACTCGGGGGATAATTTTTCACAAGTAAGATTGAACATTTTTATTGTTTGTATTTTGAAAATATAATATTACTGTACTGTATTTATGTCCACCAGCGAAATCTTAGCTAGCTAACTTTAGCTACAGTAAGAAGGGTGAAACTTTATAAATTGTATATTTTCAAACCACTGACCTAGATTACAACTGACACACGACTGCTACTGTAGAAACAAAACATTTTTTTACTTTATATGGAAGAAAACCGGTCAGATTGTGAGACTCAAAAACGGAGTTACTTTCTGCTTCTCTATCTTACAGCATTGTGTGTTTTGCATACATTTTATGAGTAAATCAGAATACTCTACTATGAATATAGAAGTAGGCCGAATCATCCGTCCTGTATCATAGCTAAACGTTTGGCGTTTGCAGACAAAAAAAACCTCGTCAAAATCAGTTTAGTATTTAGCGAGTTATGATTTAATAAACGCGTGGACGCTTCATGGCGTCTGCCAAACAGATGAGAAAGTGGAGCCTGGGTCCAAGATGGCCGCCCCATGGCATCATCAGCGCTGATAGGCAGTAGCGGTCGATGCGGCATCTACTCTAATTTTTTGAGATAGGAATTTTGGGTTTTCATGAGCTGTATGCCAAAACCATCAGTTTTAAAACAATAAAATACCTGAAATACTTCAGTTGGTGTGCAATGAATCTAAAATATATGAAAGTTTAATTTTTATCATTACATTATGGAAAAGAATGAACTTTATCACAATATGCTAATTTTTTGAGAAGGACCTGTATGTCTATGGCTTGTCTTTACAAGCTCAATTACTGCTCTATGATAGAAGTTAGAAAGTTATTCTGAGTGGATAGGATTTGGGGAACTACTGCCCCCTACAGGTTTGGCATGTCTATGAATGTGCTCAACAATGCACTGATGTAGGTGAGGACCGAAGTTTTTTTCTAGATGGAATAGGTAGGATATTCGGTTTTACAGAAACTGTGCTACGTGTGTACATGGCTTCAGTGTGAGAAAAAAAAAACAATAAATCCAGGAGCAAAGGAGGGTGAAAAAGTAAAGGGAGTCAGAGCAGAAAGATCCAGGAATCCAACTTTAATTATCTGGGACAGAGTCAGAGCGACGGTCCATTCAGAAATCATCAGACTCTAGAAGACGTTTGTCTTCAGAGGAGTTCAGGGTCCATTCAATGAATGCAAGGTGCAGAACAAGCCCAAATTATTATTCCTCCTCCACCGGGTCCAGAGCGCCGGGTCCAGAGCGCCGGGCTGTGACCTGGAAATCCTTTTGGAACAAGAGACTGAAAGCTGAGTGTGTTGACGTGTTTTCTGTGTGTGCGCTGAGGGAGAGAATGGGAGGAAGTGGTGTATTATTTTACGGAGGCCGCTGCTCGCCACCCGTCCGTCGGTACGACGCCTCGGACCTCCCACGGTGCACCCCACCCCAACCCCAGCATCCCCGCAGGAAGGCCAGAATTACAGCAACGACGGCAACACAGAACCAGCCTAGGATGCTGTTTAGTTAAAGTAAGAGTTTGGACAAGACAGATGGACTTCTTTAGATCTTTTACTGGTTTTATTCTAACTCAAAATATACATCCAGCCTCAAATATATACATAAATGCTTATATTTGGTTGAAGTTTTCCAGCAAGTTTGGGTCCAGGTTTAGGGAAGACTGTTCCAGTTAGCCTGATTTACCCAGTAAAACCAGTTTGGATCATGGTCCAGTTGGAACAACCAGGTTTTAACCATCTGGTGACGTTGAACAACTTAGAGCTTGTATGGTATTATAGAATATTGTAGAACACTATATATACTGTAATGACGCTAGATAGACTACAGGGATAGATATATAATAGATACAAAATGCCATTTTGAAATCTTTAAGAATCGGGCGCAGCAGCGAAAGGTACGAATCACCCGCAGCTTCAGCTGCCTCAGTGGCGTTAACAAAGATCTTCTATACATTAAGATGCCTCACTCATGTACTAAAGTGGACAAACGGCAGGATCAAGACAGTGGCTCAACCACGGCTGCTTTTAAAGTTCAAAAACAAACGTTCCGGCCAAGGGTCTAGACCAGACCGGCCATTTGGGAAAACGCCTGAACCTTCCGATGACCAGCCCGCCCCTGATACTACGCTTGCAGCCCCTGGTACCAGATGCACTCCCTAGTTGGAGAAGACATGCAGGAATGTGTTTACACTGAGGCTGAGAAAAGGGGACCAGAAGAAACCGGAATGGACCGGTTCCAGGAGAAGCCACAGAGAGGACAAAGAAGACTGCAGACAAGAATCTGGGCTTTTTGGATCGCTGTCCTGTCCAACTAGCCACGGCCGTGTACTCATTGCTTGACCGCTCTAAAATTTTGTATCTTGATCCTTTATTAAATGCACAAACAAATGTTTTGCTTTCTTGTTTTGATTATTCCACCAGACTGGATAAAAGAATCGGGTAGTAAGAGTTAATAAGGAGGCACCTGTATCCTTGTTGAAGTGGCCAGAGGAAAAACTTTTACAAGCTAGTCCTTTTACTTCACAGCTCCATACACTTATAGCCCCACAGAATGATGCTGCCACCACCATGCTTGATGCTCGTCAGATGATTGAAATCTGGACACGGTTGGGTCTTCCAACAGGAAAATGACCCAAACATACGCCCAAACTGGTTTAGGAATGATAAGCAGATTATCGTTGAGGTTCTCGGATAGCTTGGACCTTACTCCAGTTGGAAAATCTATGGAATATGATTAAAAGTTGGGTTTATTCCAGTAAACCAACCAGTGTCTATCAAATCTACCAACTCTGACAAGAAGAGCGATCAAATATCTGCATGAATGATGCCAGGAGTTTGCTCAGAGGTGTTGGTCGAGATGGAGCTGGCATACAGTTTTGGTGTACCCCTCTGCTGGATCTGTTCTTCCTGACCTGGATTATCTCCCCGACTGTTGAGTAATGGGTGGTGGACATTGAAACCCCTGCCTGCCCCATGGTGAGCTCTGATCATTGGATTAGTATGTGTATTCCAACTCACCAGGCTAACACCAGACTGTTTACCTCCATATGGTCCTGTGGGTGAATCAATCCCCAGTAAAAGGACACACTCCAGTCCTCTAATGTTACTTCACTGAGGATTCAAGAGGATCGCCTTGGAAATAAAATCTGTTTAAGCTCTGCTGAGGTGTCCACTGAGTTTTGACTCTGATTCGTATAATTTTTACCCAACAATGTGAACCAGTTGCTCACAGCTAGTCTGAAATAAGGCATCCAGAAAAATGACGCAACTCCCTCATTAGGAACCAAATCGTTGTTCCTTCCTACTGTCGCCACATACGTGCTCCGTATGAGGAACTGCTGCAAAGCCAACGAATCGGCAGAGTTTGAATAATCTGAATTATTGGTATATTTCTGATTTGTTGAGACGACACCTGCTGTGTACCGGTAGTGGACTGGAGGTTCTGTTGTAAGATCTTTATCGGATTTCCATTCCCAGTTTGGCACCAGTGAAGCAGGTGTTGCTCTCAGATGTTAATGACCCCCCCCCCCCCACAGGGAGCATCGTACTACCAACCTGCTTCCTTCCTGTTACATGACCCCCCTGTTCTCCGATGAGGAGGAAAACTCATGGTGGAGAGAGAGAGAGAGAGGGGCCAAACAGGGAGGTCAACAGCCTGTTTGACCTCTGACCTCTCTGCTAAATAAAGCGACAGCTAATAATGCTGACCCGATGAGGAAGGAAGCTGCTAGAGATCCAGAACATGAGCGGAGAATGGTTCCTCCGAACGAATGTGGAGGTTCTGTTTGAAACACAGTTTAGTTTTTCTCCTGATGGATCCGAACCAGATGCAGACCACATGTTTAGCTCCAGAATATATTTTTAAACCTTTAAAATAAATTCATCTGGAGCAGTTTTTTTAGTAAGTGATTTCAAACCTTCAAGCTTTAGAAAATCGTCCAAGAATTTCACAAAATTATAATTTTTTTTACTTCAGATTCATTTTCTTCTGACTTTTCTGTTTAAATAAGGTGGATTTTAAAAGACACATTTACTGTAGGAACAGATGGGAACACATGATATATTAGTGACTCTGCCAAAACTGACAAATAATAAATTTCAAAATTCACTGAAATTGATAGCCTAAATGCAGCCTTTAAACATTAATGAATTAATCGGCACATCTTATAATAACGATGAATTAAAAAAACGCCACATCTTGTAATAACTAATTTAAATGCCACATCTTGTAACAACGATGAATTAAAATGCCACATCTTGTAATAACGAATTTAAACGCCACATCTTGTAACAACGATGAATTTAAACGCCACATCTTGTAATAACGAATTTAAACGCCACGTCTTGTAATAACGATGAATTAAAACGCCACATCTTGTAATAACGAATTTAAACGCCACGTCTTGTAATAACGATGAATTAAAACGCCACATCTTGTAATAACGAATTTAAACGCCACGTCTTGTAATAACGATGAATTAAAACGCCACATCTTGTAATAACGAATTTAAACGCCACATCTTGTAATAACGATGAATTAAAACGCCACATCTTGTAATAACGAATTTAAACGCCACATCTTGTAATAACGATGAATTAAAACGCCACATCTTGTAATAACGAATTTAAACGCCACATCTTGTAATAACGATGAATTAAAACGCCACATCTTGTAATAACGAATTTAAACGCCACATCTTGTAATAACGATGAATTAAAACGCCACATCTTGTAATAACGAATTTAAACGCCACATCTTGTAATAACGATGAATTAAAACGCCACATCTTGTAATAACGAATTTAAACGCCACATCTTGTAATAACGATGAATTAAAACGCCACATCTTGTAATAACGAATTTAAACGCCACATCTTGTAATAACGATGAATTAAAACGCCACATCTTGTAATAACGAATTTAAACGCCACATCTTGTAATAACGATGAATTAAAATGCCACATCTTGTAATAACGAATTTAAAAGCCACATCTTGTAATAACGATGAATTTAAATGCCACATCTTGTAATAACGAATTTAAACGCCACATCTTGTAACAACGATGAATTTAAACGCCACATCTTGTAATAACGAATTTAAACGCCACATCTTGTAATAACGAATTTAAACGCCACATCTTGTAACAACGATGAATTTAAACGCCACATCTTGTAATAACGAATTAAAATGCCACATCTTGTAATAACGAATTTAAAAGCCACATCTTGTAATAACGATGAATTAAAATGCCACATCTTGTAATAACGAATTTAAACGCCACATCTTGTAATAACGATGAATTTAAACGCCACATCTTGTAATAACTAATTTTAACGCCACATCTTGTAATAACGATGAATTTAAACGCCACATCTTGTAATAACTAATTTAAACGCCACATCTTGTAATAACGATGAATTTAAACGCCACATCTTGTAATAACTAATTTAAACGCCACATCTTGTAACAACGATGAATTAAAACACCACATCTTGTAATAACTAATTTAAACGCCACATCTTGTAACAAGGATGAATTAAAAAACACCACATCTTGTAATAACTAATTTAAACGCCACATCTTGTAACAACGATGAATTAAAACACCACATGTTGTAATAACGAATTTAAACGCCACATCTTGTAATAACGATGAATTTAAACGCCACATCTTGTAATAACTAATTTAAACGCCACATCTTGTAACAAGGATGAATTAAAAAACACCACATCTTGTAATAACGATGAATTTAAACGCCACATCTTGTAATAACTAATTTAAACGCCACATCTTGTAACAAGGATTAATTAAAAAACGCCACATCTTGTAACAAGGATGAATTAAAAAGCCACATCTTGTAATAACGAATTTAAACGCCACATCTTGTAATAACGAATTTAAACGCCACATCTTGTAATAACGAATTTAAACGCCACATCTTGTAATAACAAATTTAAACGCCACATCTTGCAATAACGAGATATTAAAGAAGCGCCACATCTTGCAATAACGAGATATTAAAAAACGCCACATGTTGTAACAACGATGAATTAAAATGCCACATCTTGTAATAACGATGAATTTAAACGCCACATCTTGTAATAACGAATTTAAACGCC
This sequence comes from Valencia hispanica, assembly GCA_963556495.2. Classification (NCBI taxonomy): domain Eukaryota; kingdom Metazoa; phylum Chordata; class Actinopteri; order Cyprinodontiformes; family Valenciidae; genus Valencia; species Valencia hispanica. The sequence goes on along the minus strand of OY747719.1, from coordinate 46,757,643 downwards.
ACATCTTGTAATAACGATGAATTAAAATGCCACATCTTGTAATAACGATGAATTTAAACGCCACATCTTGTAATAACGAATTTAAACGCCACATCTTGTAATAACGATGAATTTAAACGCCACATCTTGTAATAACGAATTTAAACGCCACATCTTGTAATAACGATGAATTAAAATGCCACATCTTGTAATAACGATGAATTTAAACGCCACATCTTGTAATAACTAATTTAAACGCCACATCTTGTAACAACAATGAATTAAAACGCCACATGTTGTAATAACGATGAATTAAAAAAACGCCACATCTTGTAATAACGAATTTAAACGCCACATCTTGTAATAACGATGAATTTAAACGCCACATCTTGTAATAACTAATTTAAACGGCACATCTTGTAACATGGATGAATTAAAAAACGCCACATCTTGCAATAACGAGATATTAAAGAAACGTCACATCTTGCAATAACGAGATATTAAAAAACGCCACATGTTGTAACAACGATGAATTAAAAAACGCCACATCTTGTAATAACGAATTTAAACGCCACATCTTGTAACAAGGATGAATTAAAACGCCACATCTTGTAATAACGAATTTAAACGGCACATCTTCCAATAACGATGAATTAAAAAAACGCCACATCTTGTAATAACGATGAATTTAAAAAACGCCACATCTTGCAATAACGATGAATTTAAAAAACGCCACATCTTGCAATAACGAGATATTAAAGAAACGCCACATCTTGCAATAACGAGATATTAAAAAACGCCACATGTTGTAACAACGATGAATTTAAAAAACGCCACATCTTGTAACAACGATGATGTGCTCTACTTTCCTGGTTCTAGTGAGGAACACGAGCAGCAGCGTTCTGGATCAGCTGCAGCTGTCTGATTGACTTTTTAGGCAGACCTGTGAAGACGCTGTTGCAGTAATCAATCCGACTAAAGATAAACGCATGGATGAGTTTTTCTAGGTCCTGTTGTGACATCAGTCCTTTAATCCTAGAAATGTTCTTCAGGTGATAGAAGGCTGACCTTGTTATTGACCTTTATGTGACCCTGGAGCTTCAGGCCTGAGTCCATTACTACACCTAGATTTCAGGCCTGATCAGTAGTTTCTAGCTGGATTAACTGAAGCTGTGTGCTGACTGTTGATCTTTCCTCTTTAGGTCCAGAAGTAATTACTTCTGTTTTGTTTCTGTTCAGCTTGTCCCAGCAGAGGAGTTCCCAGCAGTCAGGAAGGTGAAGACGTGTTGGAGAGACTGAAGTCTGTAATCTTCCAACACGTCGACCCCCTTCCTCAGCGTTAGAGTCCAGGTGGTGAAGATAGCTCCATCCTCTCCATCACACCCTGAGACCTGCAGCCTGTCAGCTCTGAAGCTCTGCTGCAGGAGAACGTCGCCGCACACCGAGCTGCTGGCGACAGACACTTGAAGCCCATCCAGCAGGGAACAGCAGCCATGTTCTCCAGGAGCAGAACCGGAGTCGAGCTGCAAGCTGATCCAAAGCAGACAGAACCTCTAGTGTCACATCGGCTTTGTTTTCAGACTCCATAATTACGCCAAGAACACAACATGCAAAACCACAAATATAATGGAATAATCTGCTTAAAATCTGAGAACATGAATAAAAACAATCACACTTTGACCAGCAACCAGCGCTATTATACTTCTCAAATGAGATGAAAATGGATCAGAATCAATGTTTCTGACCTGGTTATTTGGTCAAAATGTCCAATTTTGACAGTATTACCTCACTAAATGAATAAACGTTTAAATTTCATGTGTGGGACAGGGTAGAAAGAATTAATTTGCAAAAAGTGGTGTTTAAAGGGTTGAAAATTCAGAACAATTCATCAGTATTTATTCTATTATTTTTGTAAACAAATCAGACAAATCTGTTGATCCTGAACATTTCTGTCATGCTTTTAGAGTATTTGTTCTGTCCAAGCAAACAGGAGATGTTTGAAGTTTCCCTCACAAAGTTCTGCACCTGAACGTTACACCAACAGGCCACTCTCTGCACCTCGCTCCTTCATGTTTGGACCTAAAACAGGTTTCTCTGCAGGGTTCATGTTCTCGGCTGAAGAGAAAACCAGCAGAACCAGATCAGAGAGGCTGGAAGCGGGATGAAGGAGTGTTTTCCTGCAGGCTGAGAGGAGGAGAAGAACCTCGGAGGGATTCTGCTAGATCAGGGATGGGATGTTCCTGAGTTTTTCTTCTTTTAGTGCTTCGGCTGAGCAGCTCTGATTGTTTTAAATGTCTCTGCAGCTTCTCTTCCGTCGTCTTCCCCCCCCTGGATTATTCCAACATTTCCCAGCCGGCTGTTGTCTGAGAGGAGGTCTTTGGTTATCTCTCTCACTTTAAGTCCACAGAACCGTCTCGTCTGGCTGGTTCTTATCAGGACCAACACCCCGTCTGGAAAATTTGCACCAGAGCCTTTTCTCAAGTCTTAATTTGTCCCCATGAAGAGAGGACGACGTCTGGCTGAGTCATCAGATCCAGAACGGCTGGAAATAAGGTCGGATTTACGTCTCCTTTTAAAGCGTTTACAGAAATCAGTTCATTAAATAACCAGTCCAATGACTCTTGCACTCATGATGGGGATTTTAGGGGTCAGAGGTCACAGTAGTTTGACTCCCTGCAGGGTTTGATGATGGAGTTGGTTCTGCTCAGCGTTGATCACACCTGTTGATCTCCACCTGCTCCCACTCCCACTTCAGGTCACGCTGTACCCCACCGAAGCTCCTGCCTGCCTGACAGATGTGGTCCCACCCTGACCTTTAACCTCTCTGTAACCCCCCCCCGTTAAATCTAAACATTTCAGATCATCAAACATCATGAAAAACCCTGATAACTGGCTGTTCCTTCCTCTGCAGCAGCTGATGGTACCGAGTGGATTACCTTTGACCCGCTCTGCTTTGCTGAATTGGTTTAATTCAGACACGTTGGAGGGTTCTCCAGCAGGAACGGCCTGTTGAAGGTCAGGGTTAAGTCCAGACTTTGACTAGGCCGCTCCAGAACCTTTGTCTTGTGCCTTTTGAATAATCCAGGTTTGGACCTGCTGGAGTTCTTTGGATCATCGTCCTGCTGAACATACAATAACAGCAAGTCGTCCAGGTCCTAAAGTAGCCCAGACCATCATACTACCACCACCATGTCTGGCCATAGCCATGATGTTCTGGTTCTGTTCGTTTTACCTTCCAGAAAGGTCCACAGAATATTTACCCAGAAGTCTTGAGGATCATCAAGACCCTTCTGGTGTTCTTCTGGTTCAGCAGTGGTTCTGGTTCTGGAACCCTCCCATGGAAGCCATTTTTTTTTACTTTCTTACAGTTGAATCATGACCTCTGACCTTAGCTGAGGCAGTGAGGCCTAGAGAGCTCTACATGTTGCTCTGGGTTCTTCTGGACCTCCTGGATGAGGATTTTTTTGTCCCATTCAAAACCATTTTTTTATTTTTTTTATTAAAACAACAACAAAAATCATGATTTATTTCTAGAAATTCAACGTTTCCTTTCATTCCTTTTCCTTTTAAGGCCGTCGGCAGTGATGGCTGCCTGGAAGCAGATCTGAGGTCCGGTTCTGCAGACGTTCTCCTCTCCAGGAACGTGACCCGGCTCGCTGTGGGCTCAGACGCTCGCTTGTGTGTTTCTGTTGTGGCACTTTCTAAACGGAGACAGTGGGTGTGGGAACGACACACACTCACACTCGGTCAGCTGATCCCAGACTCCCCCAGCTCTCCCAGTGCTTCAGCTTTAATGTGCTCTGCTGGGAAAATCCCATCCGCTTCCACAACGTCTGGCTCAGACCAAACTTTAATTTAAGCTTCAGTCGTTCTGCAGAACTAATATTAGGGAGTTTATCCATTTTTCCACCAGTGCTGAACAGATATGATCCAGTTATGGCAGAAGAAGTTCAGCTTTCTTCGGTATTCAACACGAACGACGTTAAAAAGCTTCATTTAATGTTTGTTCACAGAAGACAAAGCGTCTTCAGAGGACAGGGGACATTTAAAAGCAGCTGGACTGTATTCTGTTTGTCCTCTGGCTGCTGCTGGTCCAACTCATCAAGACCCCGGTGTACGAAGAGCAGCGTGCACCGCAGCTCTCTGCCGGATTGTCCAACAACACATAAACTGATGTTTAGCATCTGCTCCATTTCTTCCTCTGCACACCTTCTGGTCCTTCATCTCGTCGCAGATCCCCTCCCTGGAAGATCATTGGTGTCGTTTTCAGTCCAGTTTATTAGAAAATCTCAACGTGTCCTTCTGTTCATCCTCTTGCTGAGTTCTACATTTTGAGGCCAATTCACGTCATCCGTAAGGAAAAATTAAATGTCATAACTCACATCATCCAAGTATCTCCAAGGATTTGTTGTGGATGGTGATGCTGTGGGCAGGAAGGATGTCCTGTAGCAGTCAGTCTCACAAAAAAATCTAAAGAGGCCTCTGACTGAAGACTGTTGCTGTATGACCGTCTCATGACCATCATGACGCTCTAACAGCTCCATATCCAGGCAGCGGAGACGATGTTCCTCAGTAACACGTCCTGGATGACTCCATCCGCTGCTAGCTAGCTCTGCTAATCCACCTCCTTTGCTTTTGCTGCTCCTGTCTAAATCTCTGTTTGGCCGTTTGGTCTGAGAGACTTTTCTACTCTGGCATTTTATAAATGTTTTCCAGTTGAACAAAAAAAGGGGATGAAATAATGCCAGGATGTTCCTGCAGCACCGGCTAATCCCTGGAGCTCCGGGAGTCTTTTTCCTGCCTTAGTGATTCATAGTTCAGCGCTCTGCAGCTTCACAAACATTCATCTGAAATCAACCTGATATTAAACTGAAAGGATTTCCAGACAGAATGAAGAACTGCTGAGGAAGACATTCAGAGAACATCTGCCTGCTTGGAGAATCAGTTCTTATTATTACCAGAGTTATTGTTCAAAGTGGAGGTCTAACACAGTTGATCTATTATGTCTGTTAACGATTCAAAGCCACTACAGATGAATTATCCTCAGGCTTTATCAGAATGCTCCTTTTTTATCATTAAGAAAATCAAATGTTCTTCATATAAAAAGTTTACAGAAAGTAAAACATTTAAAAAGACTTTGTTTGGAACGAAGGAGCAAACCTTGGAGAACCTCAGAGACCTTCACCCTGTTCCGTGTGTGGAGAGAAAAAGGGATGATTGTGTGTTTCTGCAATGAAAGACGGTTGTATTCTGCGGTTCTGCTGAGAGGCGCTCATTGTTTCCCGGATCGGTCCTCAGAGATCTCACAGCACGATAAACCACCCTCACACCCGGAGGAGGCTTACCCAAGATTATCTCCCTGATCCGACTGAGGTGCTGTGAGTTGGGTTCTACAAACTTTCCTTTTTGATAAAGCTAAAGCGCAGAACGGACGCGGCCCAGTGTGCGCACGGCTACTGGACTGCAATTCACACCGACTGCGGTTTGTGCGTGGAACGTCTCCGGAGGTTTGCTCCAGCGAGAGCACCAAATCTCTGCTGTTCACGCGTTAACAACTACGCAAACAGAGTACCGTAGCAATGAATGTTTCACAATAGTTTGCAAAACATTGACAATAATGGTTAGGAATTTGACAAAACAGATTGTTTGAATATAACCTTGTAAAAATAACGTAACCTATCATCAACTGCATGGAAGCGTGCTTCGGTAGAACTGATATCAATCGTAGCTTGCTTTCACCAGTGTGTGAATGTGAGAGTGAATGAATCATTAAAATGTGAGGCTGTATAAAAACAATCCATTATTATTATTCTATCCTGGACGAGCCCCCAATTTGTCACGGCTCATCGGCCGTGACAAAAACCCCACAGGGACATAAAGTTTATAGAAAATACCATCAGTCGCCATCTCCAGTAGAGTTCTTCTTCTTCTTCTTCTTCTTCTTCTTCTTCTTCTTCTTCTTCTTCTTCTTCTTCTTCTTCTTCTTCTTCTTCTTCTTCTTCTTCTATTTGTTCTTCTATTTGCTTGTCCTATCCTCTCCATCTTCCACCCTCACCGACTTCATGTCCTCTTCCACCACATCCATAGATCTCCTGCCTCAGCATCTCCATCAGCTGCACAGCTTTCTACGGCCCTCTATGGTGCATTCAAGTACAATCAGACACTAAATCATTGAGATTTTTTATTATCAAATAAAGCCAGCAGGGGGCGTCGCGTGGCGTAGTGGTTGGAGCCGGCGCCCCATGTTCAGAGGCTTTAGTCCTTGACGCGGCCGTCCCCGGTTCAAGTCCCGTCCCAGGCGACCTGTGCCGCATGTCTTCCCCCTCCTCTCTCCCCCTTCATAAACTCTGTCCACTGTCAATAAATGCCACTCAGGCCCAAAAAACCTTTAAAAAAAAAATAAAACCAGCAGTAAATGATTAGTTTCTATAACTGATCTGATCGGACCTGAACTCTGTGAGGGTAAAATTGAAACTATTCTAAACTAACTCGGTTTTCTTCTTCATTTTGTTCTTCCTGGTTTAACCTCTTCTAGATCGTCTCTGACGTCATTCAGTGGATCAGAACTGGGACTCTGCATGCAGCGCTCTGTGTGGAGCTGATTTAATGAGATGCAAAGATAATAATAATAATATTAATAATAATGGCTTGCATCTATATAGCGCTTTACAACTCCATTATTCATTCACTCTCACATTCACACACTGGTGGAAGCAGCTATGATTATAGCCACAGCTGCCCTGGGGCAGACTGACAGGAACGAGGTGCCATATCTGGCCAAGGAGTTTATTCCTCCAACTGTCTCCACCTTTTGTTCCCTTGAGGGCAGCAGAGAAATCTCCGGCTTCCTGATTCAGAAGGTGAACTCGTCCTTGGATCTCCTGGATCCAGCAGGACTCACCAGAACCTGGAGATCTGGTTGTGTAAGGGATGTGTGTGGAGTATGGACCCAAACGCAGACGCTGAGGAAGTGCAGGATGTTTATTAAAGGTGGAGGTGATGGTGATGATGAAGAAGAGGACGACGACAGGAAAGGAGAGACTGGACATCGGGCAGGAACGAGACGGCAGGGAAGGCACACGAGACGTCAATAATGATCCGGCACTGAGTGAAAGGAAGTGATGCGTTTTAGAGGCAGGAGGTGAGGAGGATCAGGTGTGAATGATTGGACAGGTGCAGACAATGAGGAGTGAATAGGGCAGCGTGACAGGTTTTAGTTTCCCTCAGCGGACGCTGACCAGTGAAACCTCAGATTCGCTCGAGTTCTGGAATGTTTAATCCCCCCCCCCCGGTTCTCCCATGGTTTTCCCAGGCCTGCGCTCCCAGGGTGGTTTGACCCGACTTTCTGCCCCTCTCTGCCCCCCTCCATGCTGCAGCGACACAGCCTCTTATTGTAGCCGGGCCCACGCCGCTCATCACACACAAACACGCAGAACAGAACATGTCAGAATCATGTAGACATGTTTTCTCTCTTTGCCTCCCAGAGTTTAAGTGCAATAAGCTAAACTGCTGTTATGTCTCAGTAAATACGGGTTGTTCCCGACTACTGGAAGGAAAATCATGAAGAGAAAAATAGAAGTCAAGAATATCAGGTTGACATTTTTCTGTAAAACAGCATTATTGAGCATAATTTAACAGTTGGAGGGCCCGGTTTTGGGGGCCTCCTCCACCCGGGGCCCAGCGGCCGTGGCTGCAGGAATCTCCAGGCTGATCCTGGAGCTTCTTCTCTGCCGCCGAACTCCTGGGCTTGAAGGTCTTTCTGGAGCTGGACTCTTTCGCAGCTCAGGGATGAGATGACGGTTCAAATAAAGAGGAGGAAAGGGAGAAACTGTGAAGCGTCTGTGGCTCATGATCCATGGTTCCAGTTTATTTCAGAACAATGAGAGGAGGAAGAGGGCCATCAGAAATACCTCAAGAGGAGGAGGGAAGTTTGGAGAAAAGGAGGAAGAGAGTGAAGGAAAGAAAAAGCAGCATGCTGTCATGAATGTTGGTGAATTAGAGGTCATCAATCAGAGCTGGAAGGTTCCAACTCTGTAGGGATGTTGGAGATGGGGAACGTGCCTCATTTTATGTTTGGCTGCTTGTTGGATCAAGACACGAGCAGCACGACTCCCAGTGTATCCGTCCGTCTTAACGGCTAAAGGTTCTGGTTTCTGTTCAGAGTTTTGTTCCAGATGATGGTGAGAAAAACCTCCAGAGGACCGTTCCAGTGTCTCGGGTTCTGATCAGGTTGGAGAACCATCTGCAGCTGATTTACACCAAACATGCATCCATAGAAACATCTGAAGCCTTCTGCAAACAGACCTGCAGAAAGCTTCAGATGCACCTCAGGGGTCGACACTCAGGATCTGTCACCTTCCAAATGTTCCAGCATGAACTACACACTCAACCACTTTAAGCTAACACATTCCCAACATTCCCAGGATTCCTGACTGTGTGGATGTGAGGCCTGCATCCATATCCATCCTGTCCCATCCAGGGAGGATGGGGCAGCGCCGCTTCCAGCGGTGCACCTCACAGCATGAATATGAAACTTTATAAATGTATTTTTTTATTAATAAATGTGTGGCTGATATCATGTTTTAACTGCTGTAGAGAGGCGGTCACGTGTTCAAACAGAGTGGAGGATGTGACGATTTGAATGACTCATGTAACAGTTCCAATCAGACGCCCCCTGCTGGCGCTGCTGCAGAAGTTCAACCATCTCTACATTGGCGGTATTTATAATTATTTCTGTTAATTTATGATTGTCATAAGCTGTCCTCTTCATCTCCAACAGATGCAGCCATGCAACATTAAAGACTGTTTAACTAAACTGTCAGATTAGAACACACTAAATGAGAAATTCAATTAAATAGATTTGTTTTATTTTTCAGAGATAAGATCAAATATTTTCACTAATGAGATATTTTTGATGTATTAATTAATTATGGGTAGTGAAATAAACATTTGGAATATTTTGTATAACTTGATGTAAAGATTTTATTATTTAAACATGTGGTTATTAATAAAATATCTAAATAAACAGGACTAAATATATACTTTTTTTATTTATTGAATGGTCGTTTATATCTATTTATTAATTTATTTAATATGTGAAGGTTTTATTGTGTGTACACAATCAGATCTGTAAATGTACATTTCTTTTACCGTTTTTGACAGGGATTGTTGTACTTTTGGTCCTAAACTAGTCTGAAACGTCAGAATTTGAAATTAAATTATGCAGTTTACAAATATTTATCAGTTGGAATTAATAACTTATGATTAATTAAATATAATTATCAGGAAAATATGAAGGCCTAACAAATTAGCACTCAGTACTTTTAAAGATTTAGATTTTAAATTCTATTCGTTCTGTTGAGTTACTTCGTTAAATCGTGTGAAACAGCACCATCTAGCGGTGGAGACCGAGATCTTGCTGAATTCCTCATCCGGGTTACAAAGTCAGGTGATCAAAACACGGAAGTGATTATTGGGAGCGAGTGGAGGATGTGAAGACCCGACGATCTGTTTACATCGGTAAAACAAATCTTCTTTTTCTTCATTTTTAAACAGGTTTCGGAAACGTTCAGCGGCCGCTGAGATATTTGTCCTAAAACTTTATGTTTGAACGTAATTCGTTCAGTTATTTAGGAGTCAAAACTTCAAATTAATGATAGAGAGAAACACCGTTTAGAACCTGAGATTTTAGCTGAAAACTCTTAATAACATGTATTCGCTGTTATCTGTCTGCGCAGCCGCAGTAGACTCCAGTGATAAAGAGTGACAGTGGTCGAGAACTAAATAAATACAGAAATATATAAACAGTTAATTAAAATAACTAATGAAACAAAAAAGAAATTATTAGTATCAATGTGGTAAAATACATGCGCTATCATTTTAATAGTTACTCATATTTAAATATTTACAGTATTGTTTTCTTTATAAAATGCCATTTATTTATCAATATATTAACTTTCTGTATTGTAGTTCTTTCTATATAAAAAAGCTTTTATATTTATGTTAAAGGAAGAAATAAAAGAAAGCTAAATTGATCTTAAACTGAACTTACATATTAAATAAAAAATCAGAAAATAAATGTTTAATGCTAATATATAACATAAATAAATAATGTTTGGAAAGTAAGTGATGGGAAAAAGAGGAGTTAATTAATAGGGAAAAAAGTACATGGATAAAAATCCCCAAATCTAAAGAAGAACTAGATTAATAAATTATTGTAGGTAAAAATTAAAAAGCAAATTAAATAAACATCTATACAAACGCTAAATTAAAATTAAAATATCCGTTTGTGCCACATTTAGGAGCTTTGACATTATTTAACCAGATTAAGTTTAAATAAAATGAAATATTTTTATTTGTCCATTAGAATATTTCTATGGCAGTTCTGCTCCATCAGAGGCTTTTTGCAGCAAACATCAAGGCGTTACCTTGCAGTCTTTTAATGTCTATCCTATAATTGCTGGTTGTAACTATTGGTTATTGTCATCCGTAATAAAGTGCAGAACCTTGTGGTGCCGTTAACAGAGTTTACGGAGCAACCATGACAACATTTTTCCATATGTGAAGTTTAAAAAAATCCTACTGACTCCACGTTTCTTCTGCAGCAACTGATGATGATGACGGCGACGACGAAGGTGTTTCGCTGTCCGGCGCGCCACGGCTACTCTGTGGAGGTGTCGCCATTCATCCCCAGCCGATTAGCCTGCGCCGCGTCCCAGTACTACGGAATAACTGGTCAGTGTGGTGAGACAGTAGCAGCAGGAAATATCTCAGTTAGGCATCAAATATTGATTTTATTTATTAGTAACCTTCTGATTTTTGTAGTTTTTATGAGTCAGCACAAGATGAAAGCCGGTAAACCAAAGAGCATTATTATTATTATTATTATTATTATTATTATTATTGAGAGTAAAAATTAGGAAATGACTCCAGAAGACATACATTTTCATTCAAAAATAAATCTTATATTTAATTAAAACTCCTTTTATAAATAAAATTAAAATGTAAATTAAAAAAAAGTAAAATATTAGATACAAAATAAAAAAAACATAATAAGAAGAATACAGAATGCAAAGTAAATGAGTAAATGTTATGAATGTTTAAATAAAAAAGAAACTGAGTAAACAAAATAATATAAAAATAAATGCATAAACAAACAGAAATGGTTCAAACAAAAGTAAATATAAAGTGAGCTGGAAAATAAACTGGATTGGTTGTAAAGTGATGTTCCCTGGCCCTGCTGACCTCCGTGACCTTCTGACTTTTTGTTCCTTTGCCTCATAACACAATCACTCTACTCCTGCTGGCAGCACTGCTGCCCTCTTGTGGCCGTTCCTGATGCTCCAGCTCATTTCCATCCCCGCCAGAGGCCTGAAGCGGTCTGGTTCTGGGCTCCTGTGGGGATCACCTCCGGCTGACTGACCATCATCAGCAGCCTGTTTCTGTTTCAGCCTGATCCCTGTACCTCTGACATTAACCCCAGTGAATCCTGTGTGTCTCTGCAGGTTCTGGATCTCTGTTTGTTCTGGATCAGACAGAAACTGGGATTGTTTTAGTGAGAAGGTAAAGTTTCTACCTTGTTTTTTTTTATTTTCTAGGAAAAATAAATAAAAGCGAATCAATCTACTAACAAAATCCAGACGTGTCCAGATTCAGGTTGTTACGTAGAAAAGTGGTCCTGATCTTCGGTTCTCCAGACCTCCTGGAGGACTTTGGCTGCCTGATCACTCCGTTTCTCTCGCTCTGTGTTTTTCAGCTGGGAGTGGGGCGACGGACTGTTCGACGTGGCGTGGAGCGAAGGCAACGAACACGTCCTGGTGGCGGGAGGCGGAGACGGCAGCCTGCAGCTCTGGGACTCGGCCAATCAGCACGCTCCGCTGAGAGTGGTCAAGGAGCACACCCAGGAGGTATGACACACACACCGTTCTGCGTTCAGGGCGCCGTGTTTGATCTAACCTGTGTGTGAAGGTTTACTCTGTGGACTGGAGCCAGACCCGAGGGGAGAACCAGATCGTGTCCGGATCCTGGGATCACACCGTTAAAGTGGTGAGGCTCCGCCCCCCTTTTCCTTCCCTGCTTCGGTCCCCCCGTTCTCTCCTCTCACGACGCTCCCATCTCTTCGCCTAAAGTGGGATCAGAGCCTCAGCCGATCGCTGGCGACGCTCAGGGGTCACGAAGGGGTCGTCTACAGCACCGTTTGGTCTCCACACATCCCAGGATGCATTGCTTCGGCCTCAGGTGAGCTCTCCTAAGCTTCAGCAGATGTGAGATAAAACTGCTGCACTCAGCTGATTTACAGACATCCCATAATAAGACCGTAGATCAGTGGAGAGACAGTATATATAAATATATATTCTAGGGTTTGTCTTTGAACCTCTACAGACTGACACAGACTCTCAGCTGGACTTTGACTAGGCCATTCTAAGCCTGCTGATTGATCTAAACCATCCCATAATATCTCAGGCTGGTCGTCCTGCTGGACGGTTAAGCTCCGCCCCGGTCTCAGGTCTTCTGCAGCCTCTAAACAGGATTTAGCTCCATCCATCTTCCCACAGCATGATGCTGCCACCGCCGTGCTTCACTGTGAGGATGATGTGTTCGTTTTCTTCCTCACATTCTGCCTGAATGCCAGAAGGTCCAGTTCTGGTCTCCTCTGAGCAGAGCGTCTTCTCCGACATGACTTGGAGCAAACGCGTCTTCTGGCTCCTCCTTCATAGAGACCAGATTCATTTAAGGGTATCAGAGTCATGTTCTTCCACTTCCTTGAGTTTCTCTGTTTAAAAGAGTTGAAACAACCACGTTTCTGTGTTTTTAGTGCAGAATTCACTGGTTCTGCAGACGTTCTTCTCGGCTGCAGCTTAACTGGGATAAATGTAGATCCTACAGACGACATAAATCCGGGAATCTTCCGTGAGAAGAGATTTTTCCTTCGCCTTTCCGGCCCATTCGTACGTCTGGACCTCCAGGCTCCCTGAAACACCGTGAGAAGCTGGAGGAGCGATAGGATGCATGCAGACGCCACTGGCCGGCTCCGCTCCCGATTCTCCCCCTGACTTGGATCATCCGAGTGGATTTCAGCTCCATCGGCGGGCGGAGCTTATCGGATCTGCAGCCGGGGGATCAGTCCAGGAGTTTCTGGGGTAATTTCATCGGAACAGCACGCGGGAAATCGGATGAGAGGCTATAAATCCAGGAAGATGTTCCGGTCCGGCTCAGCTGCAGCTCTGCAGGGGGCAGAACCGAGCAAAGGTGGGCCAGAGGCCGGGTCAGGGAGAACCAAGGCTGCTCCGCGTGGTTCTTGAGCCCACAGCATCACTCCGTCCATCAGACATAAATAAAGCCTCAGACTAAAACAGTGTGGAGAATAGAAGTCGGGTCAGAACCCGCCAAGGGTCTCCAGAACCATCCAGAGCAGAAATCTATGGGTGGCAGACGTGAAAAGAGTACAAAAATATTTTACTCAAATAAAAGTAAAAAGTACCTCATTTAAAATGTACTCAGAGTAAAAGTTACTTTTCTTTAGAGACGGTCTCTCCTGAGTAGTGTTAGAACGACAATGGGACATAAATCTCAAAGCAGCTGCTTTTTCCTGACATAACTCCCCAAATCAAAAGTGCAAAATGCAGATTAATTACAAATCTATGAATCAACATGAGTAACACTAAAGGTCTTTGCACACCAGGTCCATTTTTTTCGTGCGATTAATTCTCACGTCAGTATTTTCTTCCGAATCAATGTCAAGTCAATGGGGACGTGCACGCCACTGACGAAATTCCATCCTGCGATTTTACCCTGGCTGAGCGTCTGATCCTTTTTGTGTCTCTTTAATAAAAAAGAGAAAAACTACAAGGAGAACGATCATAAGGATAATGTGTGTCGATCCGTTGCTGAAGGACTTGGATATGAAGATGGTGAGTAAATCAATGAGTACAAATAGCTGTGCAGCCATCAGCTACACGTTAAATAGGACAATTTACGTTTGGTTTATTGTTGTGTGTGTTATGATTGATTACAGAGGAATATCATATTTGTTAACTACAGCCGCCATGTTCTCATCACAACATTCACTTCCCGGTGTTCTCAGTCGTTGATTAGGGATGTGCAGATCGATACAAAAATATCTATACTTCCAATACCAGCTAGTTCTGTTTAGGAATCTATTTTCATGTTAGAAAATCGATATTTTAGTAATTTGGGAAAAAAATGTCGTTTTCCATGAGCTGGACTGCAGTGGACCGAAACTATAATATCAGGATCTAAATTATACCCATTTAGTAGGAACTACTTTTTCTTCCGCCTGCCGTATATCTCATTAAATATTCAGTAAAACAGCCATTGTGGGGTTTTAAAAGGTAAAGAAACAGCTACGTTTTTTAATAGAATCTTCATAATTTATCCGCAGCGTGTCTGGTGTGCATACACAACGCGTCGATTTTCGGCCTCCGAGTTTTCGTGATTTTGTGTCGTTTATTGGCCTCGGTGTGCAAAGACCTTTACGGTAATAATATCTGTGACTTTTCCCAAATGAGCCAAAGAAAACCAAGCTGTCAGATACCATCACAATGTTTGAAAGATAAAACTATGCCATTTTTATACCTGTCAGATATTCAAACATGTTAAATAAACTTAAAACTTGTCAGATAAACAGTTTTCATTTTTTCAAAATGACCCCGCCCTAATGTACTTGTAGATGACAGTTCCTTTATTTGTGTCCATCCTTAAGAGTGTTACTCTCTGAACCTGCTGTTCATTTAGAGCAGCAGCTGATCTTTAAAGTTAGTGGAGTTCATCCGTGCTCGCTTTGCAGTAAAGTATTTTTCTGTGTTGGAAAATTGACTTCTAACATCTTATTAGGTCTATAGGATGGTTTTTTATTTATTAAGTCCCAACAAATCAATAAAACCAGAAATTAACTTTATTTGCGAAGCTGCCATCCACCCCGGAGACGCGGACAGAATGTGAACAAGTAGACGTTTACTCGCGTCATTCGATTAAACTTTGATTAAACTATGACTTTACTGTGACAGTAGTTTAGTTTAACGTACCTCTACATGCTGAGTTTGTAAACCCTGGTATGTCGGTCTCTCTGGGCAAACGCATAATAACGCCGAGTCCTTTCTTGAACTGAAGCTGAAGTGGTCACTTAAATACGACCAGAGGTTAACGTCGTTTTCTTTTAGTTTAACTTTATTCGATGGGGTTTCTTTGTTCTCGCTCATCCATGCTGAAGTCAGAGCTTCCATCTTTATCCTTATTAGGTTCTCCTTTCCATCATGCATTGCAGTATTTCCAGGGCGCAATATTTTTAATCATATTATTTACTCTTTATTCAGGAACGGATATATTTGAAGATGGAGAAAGGTCAGGGTCACGTTTATTTATAAAGCACATTTTCAACAAGCTAAGTTGCCCAAAGTGCTGCACAACAAAAGCAGACAAGAAGAGAGAGAAAAAAAAAAGAACAATAAAAACAAAATTCACATTGCACAAAAATAGAAGCCTATAAACATAACTAGCATAGGGAGGATTCAGCTACATTTAAAAGCCAGCACAAAGAAATGAGTTTTTAAGAGAGACCTAAAGTACACTACTTAAAAAAACATACTTCAGTAAAAGTAAAATTACAGACTTTAAAAGAACAATTACACAAAAAAGCTACTCAATTACAGTAAAGCAAGGAAATGTAATTCGTTACTTTCCACCTCTGATGGGCGGGACTAAGGGAGTGGGCGTGTCTCTCTGCTCTCTGGACTCTGATTGGTCAGAATCCTCCAGCAGTGGGAGAAAGAACTGGAAAAATCCTCACAGTTAGACTGGAAAAGGGATCAGAACCATAACTGGGTCGGGTAGAGACCATCGTCCTGTGACCCGGTTAGACTGAGTGATGGTGCTTTGAACAGAACCGGGTTCTACTAGAATCCCATGAATGTCTACGAGGGACTTTTCTTGTTATTTTTAGGGAATTATGTGGAAAACTGAATGGAGAGCCGGGTTCTGACCCGACATCCTGACAGAAACGGAACAATAGGGAATCTGGTTCTGTGTGTCTAAAGGTTGCAGTCGACACCTGCAGAACATTTCCAGGTCCGGTCTGAACCTCACATCAGCCGTCGGCATCAGTACCTGATCCTGAGCGGATCTGCGCTAAACGGATCAGAACAAATGAGTTTAAAGCTGCAGCGAGTCCAGATCTGATAAGGCCCGGCTCTGGAGCTCTGAAGCTCATCATGAAGCCATTACTGCGGAGCAGTTAGAGCCGTTTACCTCCGGGTCCATCTGGGTCATCAACCTGCAGCAGCTCAGAGCTGAACCCGGCTCTGGGTTCTGCTGGGGGGGAAGTAACAGCCGAGCCTGTTTACCTGCTGGGGTCAGGTTTTCACCTCTGGGGTCGGATGAAGCATTTGGGTCGGGTTAATCTTTGCGCTGCATCTCCTCTGAAATAATGAAGAACCGGTTGGAGAAGCAGGTTTCTCCTGCTGGGGTTTTTTCCAGACGACCCATCTGGAAGGTTCTGGCTGTGATGGATCAACTCTGTGGTCCCTGAGGCCAGAACCCGCCTCCAGCTGGGTCTGTCACCATGGTAACTCATGCTGGATAATAACCGTCCAAACCTTTTAAGTCTGAGCTTCTGCTTCTTCAGTAAACGCAACTTCTGAGCTAATTAAACAGGAATCGAAGGAACTCAGGTCATTGCGGCAAAAATTGAGGAAAGAAATATATTTGAAAAATTCATTAGTTCTACTTTTGGTTTTCTTGTGTGACATTTTTCCTGATTTCAGGACTTTTTTTTTGTTCAAAATCTCGATCTTTTCATTTTTGTTGTGCAAAACCTTTTTATGTTTTTTCGTTTCTTTTTAAAAATAAAAAAAGTGTTAAAAAGATATTTCTCACCTTCTCTTCTATTTAAAAAAAGACATTTTTACTTTTTTTAATCATGATTTTTTTCATGTTCCTAGCTGAAGTTAATTTATAATTAGTTTTTTTTACTTTGTTTTACTTTTTTTTGTTTTTCTAAAATATTTTTTTCATTTATTCAATTTACTTTTTTTTGTACTTATTTATACATCTATTACATTTACAAATTTATTTTGCATTATTATTATCATTACCTCCACCAAGAAGCTTATGTTTTCACCAGGGTCTGTTAGTTAGTAACATCACTCTAAAAGTGATGAAAGTGCTTTTCTAGTTATTATTATTATTATGCATATTTTTGTTTTTAACCATGTATTTATTTTGATTTTGATTTCAGGTTTTTTGTCTTTATCAAACTACATGAAAGAACAAAATTTACTATTATATGTATAATAAGTAAAATATTTACTATTTTAAATGAAAACAATTCCCACCTACCTACCTTTTTTGATTTATTTGTTTAATTCTTTATTATTTTTGAAGAACAACTACCTGCAGAATTTTCTTGTCTTTGTTTTTAAAGAAAACATTTTTCTTTCTCCTCTATTGAAAGTTTGACCGTCCTTATTTTCAAGCTTTTTTCCTTCTCCAGTTGACTGGGGTTTGTTGAGTGCGTGTGTGTCGGCGATGCAGATCCAGCCTCGGGGTGTTTTTTATTTGAAGGTTAGAAGGTTTAGAAGGAAGAGCAGATTTACGCCTTCAAAGGCCAGAAGCATCACAATAAGGAATGTTTTCAATGAATTCTTGGTCTGAATGCTTTTATTTTGGAAGTATTGTTGATGCTTGCGGATATTTGTGATTGGTTCTCGTACATTTACCTGCTTATTTTGGGTGTTTTCTGCAGCGTCCAGTTATGATTAGTTTTTGTTATTCACCTTTGCAGTCAGG
Source organism: Valencia hispanica (assembly GCA_963556495.2). Taxonomy (NCBI): domain Eukaryota; kingdom Metazoa; phylum Chordata; class Actinopteri; order Cyprinodontiformes; family Valenciidae; genus Valencia; species Valencia hispanica. The sequence continues at coordinate 46,739,862 of OY747719.1, read as the reverse complement.
CATTTTCAGATGAAAGTAGTGAAATAGATGAATATTAGCTTGTTTTATGATGGATGCATGATTGGAGGAGTGTGGTTTCTGCTGGCTGTAAACACCTTCGATGAGCAGAAAACGAGCTGAGAGAGAGCCGAGCTTCTCCTGTTGGACCGGGTCGACGTCAGGGAGGTCTGCAGCTGGACACCAGAACTAATCGCCCTCCGGGTTTATCTCCACCTCATTGCTGCTGTCGCCTCCTGCCCAGAAGAACCGAGCTGTCCCTTTAAGATCTGACAGCACACACACACACCGTTCAGCCCCTGTGTGTCGGCCTGGTGTTGATGGAGGGCTGCTGTCTCGGATCAGAGTCCCGCTGCAGGCCCGCTCGGGTCAGAGCGGTAATGAGAACGCAGCCAGAGATCAATAGTCTGAGAAAAGGAGATGAAAGCTCCCTGTGGAAACACGGCTGCAGTTTTTCTGAGTCAGTAAACCTGTGAAAGCTTCTGGTGTTAGGCTGCAGAGCAAAGGTCGGGTCGGTTCTGCTGGATCCGGTTAGCTGGAGAAGTCAGGTGGCCTGTCTATGGTCTGACATCAGACCATCAGGTCTGTTTCTCCAGCTACGCCTTGGCGATACGACCTCAAATCTATATTGCGATATAATCTAAAGCGTGTGAGTTAACGATATCTATTGCAATATATTATTTTCTTTATATATGTCAAAATGACACTTTATGAACATTCTCACTTTCCAGATACATTGCAGCAGAACAACAAGTTCATAAAAGTGTAGAATGCCATTTAAAGAACAAGTATTGTGCAAAATGCATGAAAACAAATCAAATTTTCTTCCAAAAAATGCAACACAAAAATGTTCATAACATAAATAAAGACGAATAAATTATGAATAAATTAAAAGCTAAATGTTGTGAATACACAAAGTTCAAAATTGTCCTATTTCCTGGTTATTTGTTGTTATTTGTCAATTTAATATCGCACAAAAATAAGCCTGCACACATTTGAATTAAAAATGCTTCAAGTTTAACAGGTTTCTTTTCCGTTAAAGTCCGGTAGAGTTCAAATCTCTACGTTTGGCCAAATGTATATAATTTCTACCTGATACCTTTTATATCGCCCACCAGTATCTCCAGGCAAAAAGCTTTGACTGGTGCAGAAGAAGCTTCAGTTTTATTTGCTCCATCAGAACCGGTTCCTCCAGTTTCCACTGTTCACAGCAGCATGAAACCGGTTCTGTCTGTGCTGGGCTAGCAGGTCCAGTTCTCCTAATATCCCCAGCTGGGTTTATAAATCCTGACTGAAACAGGTTCTGTTTGAAGCGCTGCTGATCAGAGGTCAGGAGGAACAGCCTCCCTGCATCTGGATCAGAACCTCAGCAAGAAACGGAGCCAGAACCAAGCATCTGCTGTTTCTGTCATCTGGTTGTAGAAACCCAAACTGGGCAGCGTTCTGGATCAGCTGCAGCTGTCTGATTGACTTTTTAGGCAGACCTGTGAAGACGCTGTTGCAGTAATCAATCCGACTAAAGATAAACGCATGGATGAGTTTTTCTAGGTCCTGTTGTGACATCAGTCGTTTAATCCTAGAAATGTTCTTCAGGTGATAGAAGGCTGACCTTGTTATTGACCTTTATGTGACCCTGGAGGTTCAGGTCTGAGTCCATTACTACACCTAGATTTCAGGCCTGATCAGTAGTTTCTAAAGTCACCTGGTGATATTGTAATGTAGAGCTGAGTATCATCTGCATAGTTATGGTAGTTAATCTTACTGGTTGTTATAATCTGGGCTAGTGGGAGCATGTAGATATTAAATAAGAGGGGCCCCAGGATGGAGCCCTGGGGGACCCCACATGTGATTTCTGTCCTTTCTGGTGAAAAATTGCCTAATAACAGAATTAAGTTCCTGTTCTTTAGGTAAGATGCCGTTGCTCATTTGCAGCAGGTCCAATACTGACAAAAATCAGAATTTCTTTATTTCCAGTTTATTTTTTATCGAAGCTGAAACGTTCTACTCGTTTCTGACAGTAAACGTATCAGTAAACAGATGGAAATCGGTAAGGGCCCTGAAAGGCTTGAAAGTGTTTTAATATTGTAACAGGTACTGTGTACCTTTAGCTGTTTTACAGTATAATTTATATTGGTGTTTTAATTTGTCTAAGACGTGTGAATGTATTGTCATGCTTGTATTTTAATGCCTTTTTACATCTTGGCCAGCGGACTACAGATGAAAAATAGCCTTCTGGCTAATTCTGGCTTTTTTAACCATGTTTGTTCATGTGTTGTATGAAATTGCACTGTCCCCTTTCAAAGAAACCAATAAAAAGAAAAAAGGCTTGATCCAGCGCCCGGTTCTGGATCTGCATAGCCGGAGGAAGCCCCGCCGGCACCATCTGGATCAAAACACCGGCCGGTTCTGTTTCATTTCTGGGCAGTTTAAAAAGATCTACTGAAATCCATGTGAAATGATTTCATGTGCCAAGCGTCACATGGGTCTCTGGTTCCAGCGTGGAGCCAACAGTACCGCCACAGTCTGAGCTGCGACTCACGAGACGCCCTGTGACCCCTGAAGTATTCTCTCAGGGAAAGGATCCGGCGGGTCGTCTGCTCTGCTCAAAGCTTCACGTCGAGGCTGAACAGGGACATTACGCTCGTTTTGTATAACTGAAGAGGAGCTGCATGCGTGTTCTTCACTGATTAAAGCTGCAGCATGAACGATCTCAGGAAGTCCTGCAGGAGTTTCTAATCGGTCCACGAGAGAGACAGTTATCTTTAAACATGATCCATACTGTAACATGCGCTGGATTCTGGTTCTGGTTCTGGTTCTGGTGGTGTGCCACATAGTTCTAGTCAGAAATCACACACTGGGGGGGAAACTGCTGCCTTATCTTCAGTGTGTAGTGTAGGCTTCCCCTCTGGTGGCGTTTAGGAGTTGGCTTGGAAGAGGGAGAAAGTGTGAGAAGATGGAGGTGATGAAGGACGGCAGCGCGCCCAGAGCTTATCTGGGTTTTCCCATGATCCTCTTCTCCTGCTATCATTCCAGTTTGGTTCAGGCTGACATCCCCGCCTCCACCCGAGATCACATGATGCCTCCATCCATCCATCCATGCTGGAGGCATCATGTGATCAGAGAGTTCTGGACGGGTTCTAAAGCTGGGCAGAAATAAAGAATAGGACTGTTTCAATTTACCGTTCATCCTTCCGTCCATAATAATGATGACTTGCATTTATATAGCTCTTTTCAAGACTCAAAGTGCTTTACAACTCCATTATTCATGCTCTCTCACACTGGATTGAAGCGAGCTATGATTATAGCCACAGCTGCCCTGACAGAAGCCAGGCTGCCATATTGCACTATCAGCCCCAACACCAGTAGGCAGGTAGGTGAAGTGTCTTGCCCAAGGACACAACGACATGTAGCAGGTGGAAGCTGGAATCGAACCCACAATTTCTGGGTTGCAGGCTGACAACTCTACCACTGAGCTACAGCCGGTCCATCCATCTTCTCTGTAGGACTGTCGTATGGATGATGGATCTAATAGGAACTTCATCATTTTGAACACTTTAAACTCCCTAATCAGGGATTTCCTCTCATTTTCATCCTATCAGTCATTAAACTGCAAATTAAAATTGAATCTGAAAAAGTTTCCTTCAGCAGAGTTCTCTCAAAACCAACATATATTTTTAGTAAATGTGTGTTCGTGTATCTTTTTGCTTTCAGTTTTCTATCACCAACCATGGATTTCATTTAGTGAATGTTATGAAGACACATTGAGAACAAAATGAGCGTGATGGCTGCATGTAATTGTTCTGCTTGTTGTGCTGTCAGCTCACCTCAGCGGGGGACAAACGTCTCTCTGCACGAAGGTTCTCTACAATATTTATGTAGGTGTTGGAGATAAGCTGTGAAGGTGGCTGAGCTCCACTCAATCTGCCAATGAAAACAAGCCTCTAAATCCCTGTGAATGCACGTTTACGGCTTTGCATCATTCACCTACACACTCGCTGCGAGCCGCCTAAACCGTGCAAATGTCATAAGATAAATATGTGTTTTTTAAAATGCAAATGCAAAAGAAACAGGAATCCGTCTCCCAACCAGCAGACGATTATCTGCAGGAGGAGCAGGAATGGGACAGATCAGTTTAAAGAGTCCTGTAGAGGACCTGGTCCACCTGACTGGTCAGGATAGATCAATGTTAGCCAATCAGAGTGTTTCTCCATCAGCACCTGGCCTTGGGGAAAACCAGACGGTTTCTGGTCCAGATTAAACTGAGACGTGTGAGAGAGTCGAGTCTTGTGAGATTAAGACTTCAGATGTTGGAGAACATCTTTGCTGTGTGGGTTGAGTTTATCCTGGCATCTTTAAATCCCATTTGCTATTTTTCCTTAATCCATTTAAATCAGATTATAAAAGTAAAGAGTTTATATGCTGCATGAAATATCAAGCGAAATGCCCTTCTGAGCATGCTCACCGTTTTCATAAAGGCTGTATATTGGGGCCGTTCTTTGGGACTGCAGTGCATCAACATGTTGTGAGCGCTGAGCTTTAACACTCATTGCATGAGGCAGCAGCTCCAGCTTATCAAGCAGCAACAATCAGTCCATATTTGACATATAGAAACTTGAATTTGCTGGGCTAACAGCTGAGAAGAAGCGCACACGCCTCCAAATTGCTCCCAAGCTCAGCTGTGCTGGTTTCTGGGAGACTGAAGGAAGGGTTTGTGTTTTTAAATCCCAAACACACCAGTCAGGCTCTTACTACATCATAAGCTCACATGGTTAACAGATCTTTCCGTCACTGTAAAAAAAACAAAAACGGTCAAATATGGAAAATATTAAAATGTTGCACAGAGTTTTCTACACTCCTGAGAAAATGAGTTTTTTCAAGAGTGACAGATCTCCAATTTACACACGATGTAAAACTGATGTAGGTAACTTCTTGGATATGACCTTTTCATGCCTGAAATTAGGTCCATGGTGTTAAAGGTATAGAAAACACCCTTAAGAAGGTCTTGAGCGCTGATTTTAGTTTGTGACCGTTACAGGTACTGTTGGGAGATTACTCCGGTCTCCGTTTAAAGTCTATACACCTATTCATTTCATTGGATTAGCATTAACAGCTGCTAACAAGTGTGTTCTCTCTAAATGGACCTCTGAGGAGCCTCCGGATCATTTGCAGTGGGTGAATGAACTGAATCGGTGTATGCCCCTGGAAAAGATTACATATAACTTGAGAGGCAAGCCAGAAAGATTCCTCCAAACATGGCAAGCTTGGATTGACTACCAGGAAACATAGATGATTAAATGAATGATTACACTCCTCCAATAATTATTTATTTATTTCTATCTTTTTTTATTATTATTTATTATCTATTTTAACTTTTTGTATCTACTGTTTTTTTTTCTTCATGTGTATCTGAATGTGGGTATGTATGCATGTGTGTGTATATGTACGTATGTGTTGTGGGTATGTATGTATGCATGTATATATGTATAATTCTTTATATATACCTTTATTGTTTTCCTTCTATTATTTTATTTACTTCGCTCTTCATTACTATTGAAGTAATTGTTACTGTCACAATATTACTACCAGTATATACTATGGGTACATTGTTACTGTTATTATGCACATATCCTAAGACATCCTGTACTTACCTCATCACTGCTGTCTTCAGGACATTCAAAAAGATCCATTTTGTTAGTTTGTTTGTTTATTGTTGTTGAACGGAGGATGCGTTTGGGAAGTTTTTGGATTAGAAAGGAGACGTTGAAGGAGGTAAAGTAAGTTGATGAAGTTTAAGTTTGAACACTGTGTGCTTAGTATTTATTGCTTTGTTGTTGTTTTTTTAATGCCATGTATTCATTCAGTTTGAGAGCTTTATGTGTAGTTTTTGTAAAAACTGAAAAACTCAATAAAAGATCATGTTCCCCAAAAAAATAAAATATGGAAAGTATTCGGTTAACGCTGCATAGACGCTGTTAATAAAAAAGAATGGAAATCGATACAAAGTCCTAATATGTGTATTAACATCAGTGTGTGTCGTCTGTTAAACCTGCTTTATCAACAGCTTCAGGCCCAGTTTTCTCCCACATGCAGCCGCTTCTTTCACCGTCACTGATGTGAGACGGTTTTGAACTGTACGACACACACGGCGCTGTTTCTGTACATGCAGAGCATGGTGGTTTCAGCGGCTGCTCGCTCCGACTGACCAGACCTGGAGTGAGTCTGACTCTGTGACGCCCGAGGCGTTTCCATGTGTGTGAATGAGAGAGAGAGAGAGGAAGCATGTAAAGGGTTAAAGCATCCCTGAAACAGTCGATAGAGAGTGGGAGGCTTTTCATCCAGAGTTGGGATTAAAGAGGAGGTTTAAGGAGGAAGAGGAAGCTGGTCAGCAACATGTGATGAGGTCAGGAAGTAACTTTAATTATTTAACCTGTTGTGTCTTTCATCTCTTTAATCTTCTCTGTGCAACAAACAATCAAGAAGTGATTACTGCAGTCCAGTGGACAACAAGTTCAGAGTCCAGATTCTGCTGCTGGCCCATTTCTTTCTGCAGTGGATGCAGTTTGCAAAGAAGTCCAATAAATCCTATTAGGCCCAAAATATTGGAGCCATTTCTTCCAGTTGGTTCCGACGGGATCTAATCTGGTCTTTTCCATACGTTGCCATTTTTGGAAATGTCATCCTTTATTTAAGGACCAAAAAAAACCATTCAAACATTTTAGAAATCTTCCGGGACAAAAGCTCAGAAACCAAAGCAGAAAAACCTAATTTGTAGCTTTGCTGTGCTACAAATGAGAAGCAGAGAGTTATAACAATTCAATAAACAACCTTTATCTCTCTTTTTGAAGACAATCGAGTTCTGTATCAGAGGAGGGGCAAACAAAGTCCCCCCACCATCACGAGCATTTGAAAATGCAGAGTCAGCACTTTGTGGTATGATCTAACTGCTTTATAGTCCCTCCCCACCACTTGTGTGTTCTTTACGCCTGGTAATCTACTAACTGGTCCTGACACGGGTGGGTGGATCCGTTGTTCCTCTGTCTAATCCACACCCCCTCTGGTTCAGTGGTTCCAGCGTTTATGCCACGCCCCCTTTTGCTTGGTAGTTCAGATTGCTAAGCCACGCCCCCTTCGATTTGGTAGTTCAGTGTCTAAGTCATGCCTCCTTATTTTCCGTAGTTCCAGTATCTAAGCCACACCCCCTATGGTTCCAGCGTCATGCTCTGGAGCACAAAAGTAGAATGTACTAAAAAGAAACCTAGGATTGTTTTTATTCGCCTCTATTAATGATGAAAAATATGCTGTTCTAGCTTGTCAAAGGGTCTTTTTATACAGCAGTAGACTGTTATTCCAGGTTAAATAGGAATCCTCTAGGCGTGTAGATTGCATTCTCTCTCCAATTTCCTAGTATTCTGCTTTAAAGTACGCAACTCTGCGTTGAACCATGGAGTCAGCCTCCTATGGCTAGCCACTTTCTTTTTTAAGGGGGCTACACTATCTAATGCCAAACGCAATGAGGACGTAACGCTGTGAACCAGATCATCAATTTAATCAAGGGTTAGAGATAGAATTGCTGCCATCCACTGTGTTACTCTGAGACACTGAGGAAAGTAAGAATGGAACAGATTCCTTAAAATTTATAAAGCTCTACTATAATTAAATTTCTTTTCAGGTTTAGGATGGTCAGTTAAAGTAAGTTAAAAAGTTATCAAAAAATGGTCAGACAGCACCGAGTTATGTGGGTGGACTGTTATTTCCTCATATGTCAGTACAAGGTCCAAAGTGTGTTTACCCGAGTGGGTGGGTCCCTGTACTTTTTGAGTAAAGTCAATTGAGTCTAAGATAGCATTAAAGGCTGCATTTAGGCTTTCAGTGTCCAGATTAATATTGAAATCCCCCACTACAATGACCTTATCAGTATTTAATACTAAATAAGAAAAAAAAGCGAGATCTGATCTAAGAATTGAGAGTAAGGGCCTGGTGGACGATACAAAACCACAAACAAAAGTGGTCTTAATGTTTTGCAACTTGGATGAGGAAATCTAAAGGTTAGATGTTCAAAAGAACTGTAGCTATTAATTTGTTGGGGATTAATTTGTAAATCAGAATGAAAAATGGTTGCAACTCCCCGTCCTCGCCCAGTACTTCTAGGAATGTGAAAATTTAAATAATTGGAAGGAGTTGACTCATTTATACTGAAATAATCCTCCTGCTGCAGCCAAGTTTCTGTGAGACAAAAAAGATTAATTTAATTATCACAAATCAAGTCATTTACTAACAAAGTTTTAGTTTTCTGTTTAGTCAAAGCCGTATTTATCATTCATGTGGTAGACATCCAAAATGTAGTTTTCATCCCAAAAGGAAATACACATTTCAAAATATCTTGTAGTACTCTATGAACATCAGTCCACAATTGTCCAATATTGATAATGTGAAAGTCCAGAGGTCCTTACTGTTGTCATTTAGGCTGTTGTCACGTAGTGCATGCTAGGCAAGGCAAGGCAATTTTATTTGTATAGCACACTTTCAACAGCAGGGTAATTCAAGGTGCTTTACATGATTTGGTGATTTTAAAAGAAACACATAAAAGAAACACTCATTACACGTCATACACAATAAAGCAAGAGAAAGATCAAAAAAGCAAGAGAGCATGAACACATTTCATACATATGACATCAAGCATTTACTCGAAGGCAATTCTAAACAGATGGTTTTTAGTCTCGATTTAAAGCAGTTCAGTGTTTCAGCACCTCTACACTCATCAGGAAGTCTGTTCCAGATAAGGGGAGCATATAAACTGAAAGCTGCTTCTCCATGTTTAGTTCTGAGTCTAGGGATGTTTAGTAGTAGTAGTAGACTTTAGAACTGGGGTGATGTGCTCTACTTTCCTGGTTCTAGTGAGGAACACGAGCAGCAGCGTTCTGGATCAGCTGCAGCTGTCTGATTGACTTTTTAGGCAGACCTGTCAAGATGCTGTTGCAGTAATCAATCCGACTAAAGATAAACACATGGATGTGTTTTTCTAGGTCGTGTTGCAACATCAGTCGTTTAATCCTAGAAATGTTCTTCAGGTGATAGAAGGCTGACCTTGTTATTGACCTTTATGTGACCCTGAAGGTTCAGGTCTGAGTCCATTACTACACCTAGGTTACAAACCTGATCAGTAGTTTCTAGCTGTATTAATTGAAGCTGTGTGCTGACACTCGATCATTCCTCCTTGGGTCCAAAAATAATTACTTCAGTTTTGTTTCTATTCAGCTGGAGAAAGTTATGGCACATCCATCCATTTATTTGGTCAATGCATTGACCAAATGCATCTGGTGCTGTTCACTAATGGTTCACATCCTATCTCACAGACAGGACTTTTATGGTAAGTTTAGATACCTGCTCCTCTAGGGTCCATAGGATTACATGTGGTGTGCCCCAGGGTTCAATTTTAGGCCCAGTGCTTTTTAACCTTTATATGCTCCCTCTTGGCAGCGTCATCAGGAGACATGGAGTTAACTTCCACAGTTATGCTGATGATACACAGTTATACATCTCCATGTCTCCTGATGACACACGGCCAATGGATGCACTTTTTAACTGCATTTTAGACATTAAATCCTGGATGGCAGAAAACTTTCTCCAGCTCAACCAGGACAAAACTGAAGTTTTAGTCATCGGTCCTGAGGCTCAGAGAGAGAAACTTTTACCAAAACTACAATCACTGTCTTTTAATCTCTCTTTACAAGTGAAGAACCTGGGCGTGATTTTTGACTCTGAGCTGACTTTTATTCCTCACATAAAAAATATCACTAAAATAGGTTTTTATCAACTAAAGAACATCGCCAGAGTCCGCCCCATTCTGTCTCGGGCCAATACGGAGACACTGATGCTTTTATCTCCAGCAGGATTGATTACTGTAATGCCCTGCTTTCTGGTCTTCCCAAAAAGAGTATATCAGGTTTACAACTACTACAAAATTCAGCAGCACGTGTCCTGACGAAGACCAGGAGGCGGGAGCACATTACACCGGTCTTAAAATCATTGCATTGGCTCCCCGTACATTTCAGGATCGACTTTAAGGTTCTTTTAATGGTTTTTAAGTGTCTTAATGGTCTTGGGCCTTCTTATCTCTCTGAACTGCTTTTACCATATAAACCTTCGCGGTCTCTACGCTCCTCTGGCAGCCGTCTCCTTGTCACCCCAAAAGTCAGGACACACAAGCATGGTGAGGCGTCTTTCCAGTTTTATGGCCCTCACCTCTGGAACAGGCTGCTGGAGAACCTCAGGGCTGCAGAGAATATTCATGTTTTTAAGAGCAGGCTCAAGACTCACCTTTTTAGCTTAGCTTTTAACTGATTATTATTTATCACTGTTTAATTGCTCTGCATGTTTTATATGATTATATTTTTATCAGTTTTACTTTTCAATCTTAGCACATTAATTTACCGTTTCTTTTTATACTTTAATTTATCTTAATCCCCGTTCCAGTGTTTCCTCTGTGGGAGCCCTCTGCCCCGGGAGCGGTGGTCGGCTGTAGCTGCCTGGGTGCTCTCCGGGTGGAGCTTGGGTGGAGGTGGGGGTCTTGGCCTTGCCTCCACTGGGTGCCCTGTGTCGGTGCCTCGGCTGCTGCTGTTAATCTACTGCTGCCGGGGCATATGGCTCCTCTGATGGCGTTTCCTTGCATGGTTCATCTGCACTCGGCCCAATGTCCTTTTTTACCTTTTCTTTTAACTGTGTGTGTGCATGGGAGACGGGTTGGGGGGAGGGGGGTATAACTGTGACCATGCTTTTAAATCTGTGGGGGAGGGAAGGGAAGGTGGTTTTATGTGGGGTCATTTTAATCTGTAAAGCACTTTGTGATGCAACTTCTTGTATGAAAAGCGCTTCATAAATAAAGTTTGATTTGATTTGATTTGATTGATTTAGGGTTTGAATGGGTTCAGAGTCACCTGGTGACATTGTAATGTAAAGCTGAGTGTCATCCGCGTAGTTATGGTAGCTAATGTTATTGGTTGCTATAATCTTGCCTAGTGGGAGCATGTAGATATTAAATAAGAGGGGCCCCAGGATGGAGCCCTGGGGCACCCCACATGTGATTTCTGTTCGTTCTGATGAAAAGTTTCCTATTGAAACAAAGAAGTTCCTGTTCTTTAGGTAAGACTCGAACCAGCCAAGTAGTGTACCAGAAAGTCCGACCCAGCTCTCCAGTCGTTCCAATAAAATATCATGATCAACAGTGTCAAATGCTGCACTGAGGTCCAACAGAACCAGCACTGTGGTTCTACCACAGTCTGTATTTATGCGGATGTCATTAAATACTTTGACTAGGACAGTCTCGGTGCTGTGGTGAGCACGGAAACCAGACTGAAAAACATCAAAACAGTTAGTCATTGTTAGGAAGCTATTTAACTGCTGAAACACAGCTTTTTCAATAATCTTACTGATGAATAGAAGATTAGAGATCGGCCTGTAGTTCTGCATTAACGTGTTGTCCAGATTCTTCTTCTTTAGCAGTGGTTTAATAACTGCTGTTTTTAAAGCCTGAGGGAAGACACCTGATAGCAGTGATGAGTTCACTATTTTAACAAGATCAGAACCAATAACAGGAAGAACCTTCTTTAGAAAAGCTGTGGGTAGGATATCAAGACAGCAGGAGGAGGAGCTTAATTGGATAATGATTTTTTCAAGGCTGTTCTGGTTTAATTCGTGGAATTCAGACATTTTCTCTACATTGTTGTTGATTGGGGATGGCACTGGTTGTGGGTTCGATATTGAGGTACAGATTGACCGTCTAATTGTTAGAATCTTTTCAGTGAAAAAGCTGCAAATTCATTGCAGGCCCTGGTAGAGTTTAGTTCAGGGGCTACTGTCACTAAAGCATTAGTTAGTCTTTCCACTGTTGCAAATAGAGTCCGTGCATTATTAATGTTTCTGTTGATGATTTCAGAAAAGAACGATTCCCTAGCATCTTTTATAGTTAGCTGATATCTATTCAGTCTCTCTTTGTAGATCTCACAGTGAACCTGGAGTCGAGTTTTCCGCCATTATCTCTCGGCTCGTCGACACTCCATTTTTTCACTACGTACCAGTGGATTACTTGCCCACGGAGACTTCTTTCTACCTGAGACTACTTTCACTTTAGTTGGAACAATGGAATCCATGATGTCTGAGATTTTCGCAAGGAGATTATCTACCAGTTTATTTACTGAGTTTGAGTTGGGAGATGAGGGGGATGTGGTGGAAGGATAAATACGTTTAAAAGTTTCTACTGAACTGCCCCCTAGAAAACGCTTTTTTATAGTGGTCTTACTGTGGCTGGATAATTTAGCAGAGATGGTACTTTCAAAGAAAATACAGAAATGGTCAGATAAAGCAATATTAATTACAGAGACGTTGGAAATATTTAAACCTTTGCTGATAATTAAGTCCAGAGTGTGTCCTTTATTGTGTGTTGGTTGTTTGACATGCTGGATCAGGCCGAAGTTGTGGAGAGTATCATCTAATGTTTTTGCTTGTCTATCTTGGGGGTTGTTGGTATGGATGTTAAAATCCCCCACGATGATTAGTTGGTCATTGTCGATACATATTACAGAAAGAAGGTCATTGAAATCATTAAAGAAGTTAGAGTTAAGTTTTGGTGGTTTATATAAACTTAGAAATAAAGCTTTGTTAGGCTCATTTATCTGGGTGGCTAGGTATTCAAAAGAATCAAACGTGCCCAGAGTTACCTTTTTAAAGTTCATTGAGTTGTGAAAAATGGTGGCTACACCTCCGCCTCGTCTGTGTTTTCTGCTCTCGCTTAAGAAATTGTAATTTGGAGGACTAGATTCTATTAATGCAGTTGTTTTGTTATTTTCATCTAGCCAAGTTTCTGATAAAAAAAAAGGGCGTGTAAATTATGCTCAGTGATGAAGTCATTGATAAGAAAAGACTTCCCGGATAGAGATCTAATGTTTAATAAAGCTAACTTAAGTATTGTGATGATGGGCAGCTGAACCTTCTGACAGGTTATCAATTTGATATTTTGTTTAATATGAGAGTGTGTGGTTAACGGTTTATGTTTCCTGCTGCTGATAATCACTGATATAGCCTCAGGGGTGCCGGGCGAGTTCTGGGAGACAGTAGGTTTAGATTTACTGCCCGGTTCCCTCAAATATCAAATATCTGTAATAATCAGTGGGGGGAAGCTCCCAGGCTTATTGACACTAGTCCCAGGGGTTTAGTGTAGTCTAAGTTTAGGTGTTCATTGTGTCCCAAATTTGATTTGCTCGTTCAGTCTGCCTGTAAAGTTTCTAAATGGAGACTCATTTGATGTGGCTGAGTCACAGGAAGATGAAGACTTAATCTCTGATGGTTGTTTATCTGTTCGGTCCTGTGGTGTCATCATGACTTGCTGTTTTTGTTTTCTGATATCCATGGGCGCCTCAAGGTCAGCTTTTGGGAGCAAGTGTTTTGCTTTCTGATTTTGAAAAGAAAAAATGTCTGCTGCTAAGAGCCTTACTCCGGCCTTGTTCAGATAACGTTGACCTGCTTTAAACAGATGATTAGCACTTCCAAATACTTTGAAATTATTAATAAATGTGAACGACTTCTCAGCTGACTGTTTCTTCAACCATTTAATGAGCATGCGGAGTCTGCTAAATCTTTCATCATTCCCTTCAGGGACTGGTCCGCTGATGAGGATGTTTACGTTAAGTCCATCAAGTCTCTGTAGGAGATCAGGAAAGTCTCTCTTCAGAATCTCTGATTGTCTCATCACGATATCTGCTGATCCAGCGTGAATGACGAGTTTTTCCAAAGTAGGATGTTGCTCCAAGATTTTCTGGATTTTTTTTCTGATATTTCTCTCACTGTATTTTTGTAGCAGCTATAAACTCTAGTGTGCTTGCTACAAAAAGCCTCAATTCCATTTATTGATCTGTCTTGTATGAAAACAATCTTTGCTGGGGGGGGCTCTTACTTTGTTATGCGTCTGTTTGATGTGTCTGGGTTTCTCCTGGGGGCTTTAACTGGTCCCGGGGGCTGCATCATCTTTCAGGGAACTCAAGGCTGTGAATCTCTTTTTAAGCGGGATTCCAGGTGATGAAATATCTCTTGTTTTTGGCTGAAACCTCTTTTGTTTACTTTTAGCAGAAGCGGCAGGTTTGGGTTCAGAGCTTTCTCTGTGCTGGAGTTTCTTTAGTTTTTTCTTCCTCGGAGAACAAACTGGGGTTGATGATTCCGTGTGTTTTAATGCTGGCCAGTCTTCATTAGAGTGCGGAGTTCTGCCCGTAAGACGTCTGTTGTCCTGTGTTTTCTCTGTGACACGGTTAGACTGATGTAACACCGGGCTGATAGGCTGTTCCCTGTGTGTATTCAACGGTAAAGTTGTGTCGTTTCCATAATCAGCGTGGAGATCAAAATTCATTTCCAGACGACGTAGCTTCGTTTCAATGCCCTCAATTCTGTGGAGCAGTTTTTCAAAATCCTCAGCTGAGCAAAAAACCATGTTGATAAGTACATAAAAAATGCTAGGTTAACCTCTGCCGGGCCTGTCTGCTTTCAGGTGACGGGACGCTCAGAGTTTGGGATGCTAAGGCTGCTGCTTGCCGATTGGCTATCCCTGCACACAAAGCAGAGATCCTGAGCTGTGATTGGTGCAAATACGACCAGGTATGTGCACAGCTTGAACAGCATGGTGACGAGCATCTCTAATGTTTAGTGTTATTAAACTGTTTTGATCTTAGCGGAGATGTCGTTTCTGCACTTTGATTTTTAAATAAAAGTTAGAATAAAAATGCATTTTTGATCAGAGGATGTTTCTGAGCAGATGTAGCTTCTTGGTATTCCTGAAAGCGATCTGTTTGCAGAATCTTGTGGCCACAGGGTCAGTGGACTGCAGCGTGTGTGTGTGGGACCTGAGGAATGTCCGACAACCTGTCAGTCAACTGCTGGGACACACCTACGCCATCCGCAGAGTCAAGGTGCGCACAGACAGATCCTGCTCTCTGTTTCCTCTCCATCAGAGGCTGTAGCCCAACGCCCGGTCCTAATACTGACAATGAGGGTCTGTTTGTCCTGACAGCATCAAAACACCCACTTTAATGGACCTAATAGGAACACGCACACATTAGCCATA
>OY747719.1:46694762-46722262 GCA_963556495.2 Valencia hispanica | reverse complement strand
TGGATGGATGGATGGATGTATTGTTGGATGGATGGATGATGGATGGATGGATGGTTAGATTGTTGGATGGATGGATGGATGGATGGATAGATGTATTGTTGGATGGATGGATGATGGATGGATGGTTAGATTGTTGGATGGATGGATGGATGGTTGAATTGTTGGATGGATGGTTGGATTGTTGGATGGATGGTTGGATTGTTGGATGGATGGATGTATTGTTGGATGGATGGATGGATGTATTGTTGGATGGATGGATGGATGGATGTATTGTTGGATGGATGGATGGATGGATGGATGGATGGATGGATGTACGGCTGCACGATTTTGACAACAAAACCTAACTGCGGTTTTTCTGACAAATTTTGCGATTGCGATGCAATTTCCGATTTTTACTTTCGATACTTTTAAGTGCATAAAACTAAATTATGAATGAAATATATTGTTACTTTTACAACACAGTCTTGTACAACTTGACACACATGCGAATAATATACAATAACCTAAAAAATATTTTTGTGGCCATGGCCCTCTTCTGCTGAAAAATCTCAAATATAAACTACATAGTGATTGAGGTAATGAGATTGTTCAATGCTTCGTGATTATTAAATACCTGAACATAAATACCAAAGAATAATAAGACATAATGGAAATTAGCTTAAACAGGTAGCTTAATTGATTTGTTTTTTTTAATTGACGAATCTTTGCCATTGAAAATTAGAAAATGAACTCTTATTAGATTTAGATTTACAATTAGAAAACAAAATCTTCTGCAGTCCACTGCCATTTACTAAACATGAAACTGTTATATTGCACACATTTTAAAATAAATGACAATAACAATTAAAAACAAGACCTTATCCAGCCTTCTGCAAGATAAGATGTAGTAACCTGACAGTAGGGTTGCCAACTCCCAGCAAAAAGAATAAGGAACCCCAACCCCCCACCCTCCGCCTCATGATGCTTAATCAACCTAATCGACTTTAATTTAATGCACGTGTAAAACAAATGCACAGAAATTATTTTTCTATAATAATTAAATAGATTCAACATCTTTCTTTGACAGAACTGCTGACTGCACAGATGGTACCTTCCCGAAGGAAAAAGTACTATAGCTTAGTAGGATATATACTGTATTAGACTTAATATTTGCTGTATACGATAAAGGATTTATGACCACTACATCCAATTGGTTGTAAGATTCAGATAATTATTTATTAAAAGCTAGACATTTAAATGAGAATAAGAAAGAAAAGTATGTATTTGTGCCCCCCTTTTCCTGTTAATGACCTACCTGGCCCCCGGGCAACACTTTGCTAGAGCCGCCCCTGCACAGTTACCAGCTGTCAGCTAGAAGATCCTGGTGTTATTTGTCTCTCAGAAACAGTTTAAAACTTCCCTTCAACTCATTCATGTCACCTAAAAGGTAAACCAGTTTCTCCATCATCTGTTCAGCTCTGATGATTCAGTAAGAACATCTCCTGGTTTCATCTTCATGTTTCCATCTCACCACATATCCAAACCGATATCATGACCAGCAGCTTTAGGCTGTGGCTTCAGCAAACATCAGAAAGTAATACTAAATCAATTCTAAAAACAGTTTATCAAGCTTAAACGCTGCTGTTGTTTAGCACGACACCCGCTGGTTCCTCTTTCTAGGGCAAAGTCTGCGATAAACAAACAGACGGGACTGCGACAGAAAAGCCGATCAGCTGATCATTGATCAGTTTCCTGATTGAAGGAGCAACAGGAGAGGGAGGGGAGAGAATGAGAGAAGACGAGGCAGCTGGGCAGAGAGACAGAATAACTCCAGCTTTGTGTCTTTTTTTCATTCTAGCTGAAATACGGGACAAACTGCGTTCCTACTCGCCTTAATACAGAACGCGTAATATTTTCTCTGAATACGGGACGGTTCCGTTTTTTACGTGATGGTTGGTAACCTGAGCGGCAGCGCAGAGAGACTGACAGCAGAGACCTGCAGCCAGGTTCTTCCCGCTACCCGCGAGAACAGTGAGAAACACATTCTGCTTTCACATTGAACAAGTCGCCAAAAGTCTCTAGCAACACATGGAAAAGCCGCTAGATTTGTCACTAGTCACTTTTTTAAGAAAACCG
Organism: Valencia hispanica; assembly: GCA_963556495.2. Taxonomy (NCBI): domain Eukaryota; kingdom Metazoa; phylum Chordata; class Actinopteri; order Cyprinodontiformes; family Valenciidae; genus Valencia; species Valencia hispanica. Next base: position 46,720,147 of record OY747719.1, on the reverse strand, counting down.
TTGCCAGGGGGGTCGGAAAAGTCGCTAAATATAGTGACAAAGTTGTCAAGTTGCTCTGCATACAAGCTTGTTTCCCATCACCGTTTCTGATTGGCCAGCAAGCCAGGAATGCGAGACTCAACCATTTTGATTGGTGAATAGGTTTGTCACTGAAATGTCAGGGGCAGAAAAAAACCTCAGCCTCCTGAGGTTAGGTTATCGGAGGTGTTAAAACCTCCATATCGATGCGATAAAGGTTAATTGTGCAGCCCTAGATGGATGGTTGGATTGGTGGATGGATGGTTGGATTGTTGGATGGATGGATGGATGGATGTATTGTGGGATGGATTGTTGGATGGATGGATGGATTGTTGGATGGTTGGATTGTTGGATGGATGGATGGATTGTTGGATGGATTGTTGGATGGATGGATGGATTGTTGGATGGATGGATGGATGTATTGTTGGATGGATGGTTGGATTGTTGAATGGATGGATGGATGTATTGTTGGATGGATGGATGGATGTATTGTTAGATGGATGGATGGATGGATGTATTGTTGGATGGATGAATGGATGGATGTATTGTTGGATGGATGGATGGATGTATTGTTAGATGGATGGATGGATGGTTGGATTGTTGGATGGATGGATGGATTGTTGGATGGATGGATGGATTGTTGGATGGATGGATGGATGGATTGTTGGATGGATGGACGGATGGATTGTAGGTAGGAAGGAAGGAAGGAAGGAAGGAAGGAACGAACGAAGGAACGAAGGAACGAAGGAAGGAACGAAGGAACGAACAGTTCTCCTGATGATGGTTCTCTGTTCCAGAACCAGTTGTTCCTCCTGGTCCGGTTCTAATCACCGCTGCTGTTCTCTCCACAGTTCTCCCCGTTCAGTCAGACGGTTCTGGCCTCCTGCTCCTACGACTTCACGGTCCGGTAAGTTCTCCTCTGTCCTGACCCGCTTTGGTCCACTTAAAACCTGCAGCATCTAAATGTTTTAGTTCTAGATTTGTTGCTTGGTCTGGGGAGTTCTTCGTATTAAATCACATTCTGCTCCTTTTATTAAATTATGGCCTGAAGTGGAGGGAGGGAGGAGTAATGAGGAAGGGCGCAGAGGGAGGAGGTGTGATGGAGGGAAGTGGTGTGTGAGATGAAGACATGATGAGCTGGACAGAAACAGGTTCTAACGTCTGTAATTTCAGGCTTCGCTGCCTCAGAGTTCCTGTTGGAAAAACCTCCATCTTTACCCCATAAACTACATCACAGAAGGATTCATGTGTTTGTGACGACTTACATAGAAAGGAAAAACACATAAAGAAATGTACCTGTAATAATTTAAATAGGTCAAATATTTACTATCTGTACTTAAAACCGGTAAATAGTTCAATTAAATCTTAAAATCTAATCAATTATAATTTGATCAATTATTTCATGAAAGAATCTAAATTGTCTGGATTTCCTAGTTTTTGCGGTAAAATATTAAAATTGTCACTGTGGCTCATCAGATAGACCCTAACATCTGATTGGTCAACCTACACAGCAGGTCATGTTAGCCCCGCCTACTGACTCCTCTGAGACTCATAAATAATTCTTGTTTATTTACGTATTTCTATTGTTTTATGTAATTTTTACATTTTTGTTTAATCAATTGATTAATTAAAAAAATTACATAAATAAACAATTGCACAGGTGTATCTTGTAATACTTAAATAAAGCATCTATTATTAAAATACAGATGTGAGCAACATAGTATAAATTCATTTTATCCATCACTTTTAGTGGGCTGGGTAAAGCTGATTGGTTCTGAAGCTGACTTAGTGTGTAGATTAACCAATCAGAAGCTAGGGTGTATTTTATGATCCTCAGTGAGAGGTTAAGTTATTTTGTGATGCTCTATAACACGGGAGTTATTATTAAATAATTATTGCTGAAATAGTGGTGGGCGATTAAAAAAGGTAGAAATGATATAACTGTAGCCAAAGGTAGAGACGATTATGCATTTTGATGATGTCATCAAGCTGTCATCAACGAGGATAAATACTGATGTTCAGGGTTCGTCTTTACATATTGCAAGTTTAAAATGAGTTGCTTTCCATTTAATGGGGAAAAAATCTGTTAAACTTAATTCAAATATGTGCAGCTTTATTTTTGTGCGATATTAGATTTATAAATAAGTAACCAGAAAAGCGGATAATTTTGAACTTTGTGTGTCTTTTACAAGATTTAGCTTTTAATTTAATTTAAATATGTTCATCTATATGTTGTGAGAAATTTTGTGTTGCAGTTTTTGAACCAAAACAAAAGATTTGAATATTTTTTAAATGCATTTTGCACAATACATGTTCTTTTAATGGTATTCAAAACTTTTTGGAAGTTGTTGTTCTGCTGCAATGTATCTGGAAAGTGAGAATGTTCATAAACTGTTATTTTGACATATTCAATTCAAATTCAAAAATACTTTATTGATCCCAGAGGGAAATTAAGTGTTGATGTAGCTCATATAATTAATTCTTTAAGGAGTTGTTGTAGATGATGATGGCTGTGGGCAGGAAGGATTTCCTGTAGCGGTCTGTGTTGCAGCGAAACTGAAGAAGCCTCCGACTGAAGACGCTCTGTTGTTGTATGACTGTCTCATGAAGAGGATGCTCAGGGTTGTCCATCATTTTTTTGATTTTATGAAGAATCCTTCTTTGCATCATCATCTCCAGATGTTCCACAGTCGTCCCCAGAACAGAACCAGAACCAGAACAGAACCAGAACCTTCTTTATCAGGTTGTTGAGCCTTTTTAAATCCCTGGCTCTGATGCTGCTACCCCAACAGATGACGGATGAAGAGATTACACTCTCCACAACAGACTTGTAGAAGATCTGCAGCATCTTGCTGCAAACCTTGAAGGACCTAAGCTTCCTCAAGATATATAATTATATATAAAGAAAAGAAAAGAATATATCGCAATAGGTATCGTTACCGCACACGCTTTAGATAATATCGCAATATAGATCGTATCGCTCAGCCCTATGCTGAAATCAGTAAATATGCCCAATCATAAACAATAAATGGAAGTATGATTAATGAAAATTTTAGCAGCATTTTAATGAATTTGGTGAAGTTACTAATATGACTAATATTTATTTCTCAAATGTCGCTGTTTTCAGGTGCATCTATAACTTCTGCTGGTACCTTCGGTTACAAACACTGTTTGCTATTTTAAAGCCGGTGTTTCTAAATCCTGTGTGAAATGGCAGTGCAGAGCTCCTGTTCATACATGCTGATGGTAAAGAGCGTTCAGTACAGTTCAGTTTACGGGCTACATGCAGTAAATACAGGAGCTTTCTCCTCCGCAGCTGATGAGCTGATGCAGTGAGAAAGGTTGGTTCGGCTTTAAACATGCAAAAAGAGGAGAAGGAATGGCGAAAAATGAACGCTGACAGATTATCCAGTTGTTCTTTAAACCCTGAGTTTTATTGGTTTATTGATCCGGGCTCTGATTGGCTCACTCGCTTTATGCCGAGTCGTGATTTCATTATGAGCTGCTTAACACAGACACCATCATGCAGTCATGTATCAGTATCTCTATCAGGACGTGTTCTCCCACCTTGTGCAATTCAATGGTGTGTTCAAGGACAACTCGTACTGTGGATTTTTTTTATGCATCAAAGCAAGTCAGATATGATTTAATCATTTCTTAAATAGTCGCAACTATCTTATTAAAGAAACCACAACCAGTTTCAAGTTGTTTTATAGATTTTTTAAAAATACTGTGTGTGTGTGTGTGTGTGCATATATATAAATATATATATATATATATGTGTGTGTGTGTGTGTGTGTCAAAATAATATATTGATGTTGATACAAAAAGAATCTAGAGATCATCAATACATCGAAATAGATGTGTGCTGGGAGAGTTCAGTTTTAAATAAAGACGGTTGAGACAGTTCTTTGGTTTTATTTCTTGCATGCAAGGAGAGACAGATCAAGCATTTCATCCTGGTCTGTGTCTGACAAAATCAGACTTACAACCCTGTTATATAAATAGTTAGGTCACACCCCACATCTCACAGTTATTTTCCACTTAATCCAAACTCTAAGAAGTCCAGGGTTTTTTTATTACCCCACCAGCCAGTTGTAAAAAAAACAGATTGTATCAGAGGAAGTTGTTCCCCCCATAAACCAGGATCTCATGACATCTTCCAGAGCCTAAATTACCCTGGCAGCTGACCTGTAGGGTTGCTGACCTGTAAAGGTCCATTCCAGAGAACATCCTTAAACTAAGTCTCTTTCACAAGTTAAACAAAATGAAACATACCTGTAATTGCTTATTTTCCTCCACAATAGATAGAAACAGAGCCATCTCCCTAAATTGGCAACAACTTTACAGTAGCCCCTCCCCTTTCTGCCAACATGTAGCCCCTCCCCCTCCAATTGTTTATTGGAATCAAATCATTGAGCTGCTGCTGAAAGTTTTGAACCTCGGCTGACCTGGATGTTTTTCCTCTCCTCTCGGAGGCCCTTCCGGTTGAACTCTTCTTTTTTATTACCCAGTCCACTGCCCACCACCTGATGAACCTGCTCCTGTTCATGAGTTCTGTGATGACAGAAGGTTACCTGTACCTGTGGTGACCTCATCAACTGAAAGAGCCAAACACACAGAGCAGCAGAGTTCACCTGGCCAGTTCTCTCTCTTTTTGCCCCGCCCCCTTTAGCATCATATAACTTCACCCCACTGTAATTATTCCTACAAGCATTGTTTGGTTCCTGCTGTGTGATGAGTAAATATGATAAAACAAGGCTGTCAGTCACTCTGATTAGTTCATTATGAATCTGAGCTGCACTCTTGTGTTTGGTTCATTACACCTTCTGCTGTGCAAACACATCTGACCACATGACGCTCATAAAGACACGGCAATCACTCAGTGAAAGGAAGACAGTTCTCCAGGTTCGTCTGCAGGATCATGTCTGTAGATCCTTGTGATGGAAGTTCCTCGTCATGACGTCTCGTCCCTGGACGGACGTTCCCCATGACAACGTCTCGTCCCTGGATGGACGTTCCCCATGACAACGTCTCGTCCCTGGACGGACGTTCCCCATGACAACGTCTCGTCCCTGGACGGACGTTCCCCATGACAACGTCTCGTCCCTGGACGGACGTTCCTCATGACAACCTCTCATCCCTGGACGGACGTTCCTCATGACAACGTCTCGTCCCTGGACGGACGTTCCTCATGACAACCTCTCATCCCTGGACGGACGTTCCTCATGACAACGTCTCGTCCCTGGACGGACGTTCCTCATGACAACCTCTCATCCCTGGACGGACGTTCCTCATGACAACGTCTCGTCCCTGGACGGACGTTCCCCATGACAACGTCTCGTCCCTGGACGGACGTTCCCCATGACAACGTCTCGTCCCTGGACGGACGTTCCCCATGACAACGTCTCGTCCCTGGACGGACGTTCCCCATGACAACGTCTCGTCCCTGGACGGACGTTCCCCATGACAACGTCTCGTCCCTGGACGGACGTTCCCCATGACAACCTCTCATACCTGGACGGACGTTCCTCATGACAACGTCTCATCCCTGGACGGACGTTCCTCATGACAACCTCTCATACCTGGACGGACGTTCCCCATGACAACGTCTCGTCCCTGGACGGACGTTCCCCATGACAACGTCTCGTCCCTGGATGGACGTTCCTCATGACAACCTCTCATACCTGGACGGACGTTCCTCATGACAACGTCTCATACCTGGACGGACGTTCCCCATGACAACGTCTCGTCCCTGGATGGACGTTCCTCATGACAACCTCTCATACCTGGACGGAGGTTCCCCATGACAACGTCTCGTCCCTGGACGGACGTTCCCCTTGACAACGTCTCGTCCCTGGATGGACGTTCCTCATGACAACCTCTCATACCTGGACGGACGTTCCCCATGACAACGTCTCATACCTGGACGGACGTTCCCCATGACAACGTCTCGTCCCTGGATGGACGTTCCTCATGACAACCTCTCATACCTGGATGGACGTTCCTCATGACAACGTCTCATACCTGGATGGACGTTCCCCTTGACAACGTCTCGTCCCTGGACGGACGTTCCTCATGACAACCTCTCATACCTGGACGGACGTTCCCCATGACAACGTCTCGTCCCTGGACGGACGTTCCCCATGACAACGTCTCGTCCCTGGATGGACGTTCCTCATGACAACCTCTCATACCTGGATGGACGTTCCTCATGACAACCTCTCATACCTGGACGGAGGTTCCCCATGACAACGTCTCGTCCCTGGACGGACGTTCCTCATGACAACCTCTCATACCTGGACGGAGGTTCCCCATGACAACGTCTCGTCCCTGGATGGACGTTCCTCATGACAACCTCTCATACCTGGACGGAGGTTCCCCATGACAACGTCTCGTCCCTGGACGGACGTTCCCCTTGACAACGTCTCGTCCCTGGATGGACGTTCCTCATGACAACCTCTCATACCTGGATGGACGTTCCTCATGACAACGTCTCATACCTGGATGGACGTTCCCCTTGACAACGTCTCGTCCCTGGATGGACGTTCCTCATGACAACCTCTCATACCTGGACGGACGTTCCCCATGACAACGTCTCGTCCCTGGACGGACGTTCCCCATGACAACGTCTCGTCCCTGGATGGACGTTCCTCATGACAACCTCTCATACCTGGATGGACGTTCCTCATGACAACGTCTCATCCCTGGATGGACGTTCCTCATGACAACGTCTCGTCCCTGGATGGACGTTCCTCATGACATCTCGTCCCTGGATGGACGTTCCTCATGACAACGTCTCATACCTGGATGGATGTTCCTCATCATGACGTCTCGTCCTTGGATGATCGTTTCCATAACAAACAATGCATCACTAACTCTGTGTTCCCGTCTCTGTTGAAGTTGCTCTTTTTTTGTCCAGTTTTCTCTCCTGAGCGGACCATGGCGGTGAGGTTGGGGACAGGGACAATAACTGGACTGAAAATGCCTAAAGAAAGCAGAAAGACTGAAGAACATTGTTTAAAACCCTTTATAGAAAGATTGTCTGCTTGGAGGGAATAAGCATCATGTATGAAGATCATGTGCGTGTCCGTTCGTGTTACTGGTTCTAAAACGTCATGTTCTCTTTAAATAATGCATCATGTTTGCTTTAGATAATCGTTTCTCTGCTGCTGTGTGAGTTTCCGCTTGTTATCATTAATTTCCTGTTTAAACTATAATCATAACAGCCTTCAGCTCCCAATTCATCCAAACACATCATCCTTAGATATTCCATGGAAATGTTCATTGTTTTCCCGGCGTTCAGCCTTTAGATATTGGTCCACCTTCCTGTTGTGGCTGAACAGGTTTCATGTTAACGGGACAAAGGCGACAGGTGGATGGACGGTTCCACTGAATTAAATACAAAAGATGTGAAATAATTACCTGGAAACTGCAAACAAAAGAGAGCCTTAGCTCCTGACCTGGACAAGCTACACCCCTCCACCTCACCTTAACAGCTCTTTATTTTATTCATGTCACCTGTTATAATCCATGTTACACATGTTTTCACTCCACATTTCAGCCACATTATGATCATATATTGTAAAATAACTGTATTGATATCCATTTCCTGCGGCTTCTTCATGCTTCTCTCAAGGCCATTTCCAACAAGGCATCCTGGTTTTCCTTCTTTTCTGTGATCTTGATGCATTTAACTCCATGGGAGACGCTATAAAAGACAGAAGCCCTGAACACCATAGTTATCTACAGCATAGGGACATTCAAAGTCGTCCACCACAGAAATTGTTCTGGTGGATATCCTACCTGGAGGACCTTCAGGGGCACAAACTGAACTCTTTGCATGGACTATATAACCTTCTGTTTTGGGAATGCCTCGGAATAATCCACAAGGAACTGGAGAGTTTTGCTGTGGAGAGGGATGGTTGGGTTCCTCTACTAGACCTGTTACATCCATCCCTATTTTGGGGAAAGCTAACAACGATGGTTGGTTGGTAAATTCTTAATTCTTGGTTCATTCATTAATTGTTGGATTGCTTGGTTGTTAATTGGTTGGTTGGTTGGTTTGCCTGTTGGTTTGTTGGTGGTTTGTTTATTTATTGGTTTTTGGATTGTTTGGTTGGTGGTTTGTTGGTGAGTGGGTTGGTTTGCTTGTTAGTGGGTTGGGTTTTTCCTGTTGGTTGGTTAGTTTTTGCCTTTTAGTTTGCCTGTTGGTTTGTCTGTGGGTTGGTTGGTTGATTTGAATGTTGTCTGGTTGGTTTGCCTGTTGGTAGATTGGTTTTTGCCTATTGGTTGGTTGTTTGGCTTGTTCATTCATTGATTGTTGTATTGCTTGGTTGTTGATTGGCCAGTTAGTTTGCCTTTTGGTTGGTTGATTGTTTGAGTCCTCGTTTGGTTGGTTTGTTTGCATTTTGCTGGATCTTGAATGAACATTGAAACTTGATCTGGTCTTTCTGTGCCACAGTCCTAATACAGACCTACAGGTACTCTTTGACTTATTTCAGATATTCATCATAGCAACGGAACATGTGTTAATAAAAACTGATTTAGATAGTCTGGCCCAATAAAGTACCATCTAAAGCCCAGTGAATTATTTTACAGGGAACCTCATCTTAATATTCAAACTGATTTTTATTTACATTGTGTACATTTTGAGACTTACCAGAAGGAAACATTCTCATATTAAATATGCAAATCAAAAAACAATCGGACATGCACCTGGGATGTACAGTACCAGGGTTAGGTGGTTTAGGAATCTGGTTGGTTTGAAGACATTTCCTACTGGGAGGACACCTTGGAACAAGTCTCACTGGAGAGATTACATCTCACCACTGCTTTGGAAACCAACCAGAATCTGTGTTTATGAGCTGGAAGAGGTAGCCTTCGGGATCGCCCAGAGAGGAGACAGTCTGCTTCTTGTGCAGCAACAATTCTCCAGTGCAGTGATGAATAAATCACCAGTGTTGCACATTTATGACAGGAATTAACCCTACAGTGGCTCTTTGCTGCAGGATTGTTACTCTAGCCTCTAATGTCCTGAATGGGCCCCTGTGACAGAAATGCATTCATTTCAGCCGATATATTTTATGGCCACTGCATTCATTAAGTCCCAGAGAAGTTCTCTGCACTTTGGTTAATAAGCCTGCAGACCTGTTAGTGTTAGCGGCACAATAACCAGAATAACCAGACTCTAAGTCTGTCATGTTTGTTTCTCATTTAGTTACTAATTAAACTCACATTCAAGTTTATTCTTATGAACTCCGTCCTATTCGTGTTTATTTAGGACTGTCTATTACACAGATTTAAAGGATTTGGCAAATTTAGAAAAATTTGTTTTAAAAAGTTGCTGAGCCACAGAAACGGGAGAAGAGGCGTGATTTACACCATCGAGTCGATCGCTCAGTGTGTGTGTGTGTGTGTGTTACTGTGTGTGTGTGTGTGTGTGTGTGTGTGTGTGTGTGTGTGTGTGTGTGTGTGTGTGTGTGTGTGTGTGTGTGTGTGTGTGTGTGTGTGTGTTGTGGTTCCAGTATTAATACAGACCTAATGGAGCCCATTGAGAACTGCAACCCCCCCCCTCCCTCCCTCCCTCTCCGAAAATGATTTAATTGCATTTACAAAGTGGATGAGTCTGGAGGGAGTGTTTGCTGCGTCAGGACACACACACACACACACACACACACACACACACACACCCTGTCAGGACCAGGAGGAGAAACAGTCTTTCAATTAGCCTGATTGGCTGCTGCTGCCTGAGTTCTGCAGCCGCCGGTTTATCGGCTCTGTCTTTCTCTCCACTTGCCTCTCCTGCTCTTTTACATCTTCATCATCTATACTTTTCATAACCTTATTTCAGAGATGGTCGTCTTCCTCCCCACTCCTCCATTATACGATGTTCAGTCTGTATAATTTATCATCACTGAGACAGTAATTATTATGGTCTTCGTAACGTCACTGAGCCCCTGCAGCCTGAGAACCAAACAACCAAAGCTGGTCCTGATCTCAGAACCTCTGAACTGACACATAAGAACATAAATGTTTTATCATGAAATGTGCAGAGTTAAACAACGTTTTAAGATGGCGGCCGATGTGGGGGGTCTACTCTTGATGATGCGTTTCATCCGGCTTGCCTCTGACCCTGTGTCTCATGGCTTGTGTTCGTGTGTTCAGGTTCTGGGACTTGGGTCGCAGCCAGCCTCTCCTGGACACCTTGGAGCATCATTCAGAGTTCGTCTGCGGGTTAGACTTCAACCTACACGTCCCCCACCAGGTAACCTGCAGCAAAACCCACCATTAGCCAGATTTAGCTTCCTTAGCCGTCGCCCTGCAGCGGTTGGCTGCATCATTGCGTCTTCCTCTTTATTCTGACAGATCTCCTGTTCTCTGCTGCAGTCGTTGTGTTTCACCTTTAACCTTTAATCTGCAACACATTTAACCTCTCGTTTTATACCAGCTTCTCCCATTTTGCTTCTTGACTCCAATATCTTCACTTTTCATCTATCCTTCTTACCCATAATCCCATTTTATGCTTTTTTTTTCATCCCACTACTGCTCTTCCTCATCATCCAGCTTTTCATCACCCACTCATCCCATTCACTCCCTCTTTGTGATCATCTACAATATACAACTTATCAGTCTTTAGGATCCAGTTTCCACTACCCTTCTTTGTCGTCCCACTCATCTCTTTCTGAAGCCATGTTCACATGTAGCCGTTTAAAAGAAAAGAAAATTCTCAGCCCCTTGTTAAAATAAGAACCTAACCTCGTAAGTGTGTTGTTAAGCACATCCATAGACATGCCAAACCTGTAGGGGGCAGTAGTTCCCCCGAATCCTATCCACTCACAGTAACTTTCTATGTTCTAACTTCTACATAAAGCAGTAACTGAGGTTGTAAAAACAAGGAAACAATCGATGATGCCAACACGCCTCTGAGGGCATAAATGCTGTTTCTGAGTGGAAACAGTCACACATGTGATGTCGGAGCAATTTTGTCATGGAAAAGTGACGTTGCGAAACCAAAATATCTGGTTATTTCTGTCCACACGCAAACGCTTAAAACGGAAAGAACAAAAATATTCACGTTGTAGTTTTTTATCAGATTTGTTTTCGGTGACATAAACCTGCGTTTTCGTGTGGATGACGGACCGAACTGTGGAAAAATATCTTCGTTCTGTGAGATACCCGGCTACGTGTGGACGAGGCATGAGTCTGTTGGACCAAAAAGCTGACCTGAAGATTTCTTCTGGGTTCGAGTTCTTCCTTGATGTGAAATGAAATAAACAGTTCGGATGTTTGGGATCATCAGGAGGCTTCCCTGATGTGGGAACATCCCTTCCTGTCAATGCTCCACTCTCTGAGATAACAGCATGAAGAGTGTGTGTGTGTGTTGTTGCTTGAATTACAGGCCATCCATCTCTCTGTCTGCACATCGGCACTCAGATTTAACCCACACACAGTAACTGGGGCCGACGCCGGGCTGAGAGGCAGCCAGTCGTAAAGGCCGCCGGTGTCAGATCCAGCTTTGGGGACCGAATTCAGCCAGTCAGGGTCTGTCCATGTCCACTTGTGTCCAAGGAGGGAAAATGTCCAGCTGAGAGTCAGTGGGAGGGCCGATGGAGATCAGGATGACTTCAGGTCCAGATGCTAAGAGAAGGAACCGCCTGAGTTCTACCAGGACCTTTTAGAGCTCTTCATTCTTCCCCCCTGCTGACGAACCTTATGGAGATCCAGCCAGAGGTGGCGCTAGACGTCGTCGTCGTCCATCATTTTGACCGACGGATCAAACAAATTCGGTCATAATCTATTTTTAGATATACAACACTATTTATTGTTTTATTCATTTTAATTGTTATTCAATCCAAAAAAGCTGAAAAGAGAACTACATATAAAAAATGAAATTTAACGATTGAACTTAAAATACAGTTCACCTGCTGTGGCCTGAACACTGTTGTAACACAGAGTGAGCGAGTTTTTGTCTGGTTTACATAACCATCAATAATTATGATCAATAATTTAATATTAATATAATTATTGATGAGGTTCAAGTTAAATCAAATAATATTTGGGGCACCACTTCTGTTTTAGAAGACCAGACATCCAGTCTCTTCTTGAAGGTGTAAATTCACACGTTGTGACCAATAATTGAACGCTTAGACAATTTAAACACAGACAACTTCTCTTTAAGCTAAGGGGAATTTATTAAGAAAAAGAAAATAATTCCCATCTATTCTACAGCACACAACTAATTACTAAAGATCTTAGAAAACAATAATATGTGAAAGTCAAACACAATTGATATGAAGTGGATCAGGGACAAACCGACGGCTCAGGTTTTGTTCAGGGAGGGAGGTTTCCCTCACTCCAGGGGGCTCAAGTCACAGATAACCTAGGAGACAAAAGGCCATAAAACTAGCTTTGGCTAAAGTGGGGCAGAGCACATGTTGTGTACTGTCCACGTGGAAGGCCACAGGTCTAACTAACAGAAAACGGAACAATGGAGTTAACCTTTTAGCTAACAGACCAGCTACAGCAGGTCGGACCGAGCCCAACTCTGTCGACCAGGTGATCAGAGAGCAAGAAAGAAAGAAAGAAAGAGTGGGATCCGCTCAGGATAAAAGAAACAGTTTTAAAAACAGCAAATACAGCTCAAACTTATCCGTGTGGCGACGCTAAATGAGCCAACAGGTACAGCGCTTAAAAACAGTTTAAACCAACAATGAACAAGGTCTAACTCGTTAAAAACTCTACTTTCCCTATTTTATCTGCCCAGACACAAGATTAGCATAAAGGAACCGGTTCAGTCCTACTTTGCTTTGAGGGAAGTCCGGTCCACGAAGAGGTGAGGAAAATGTGTCCGTAGTTGAGCAAGAAAAGGAAGAGTTATAAAACCTGTGCAGGATTTTAGGACTGTGTCCCAACTGCAGGCCGACGTCGTAACAAACTGTCTTGGAACAGTCCTGATATAACCCAAACTAGATTCACCAACAGGATGAGCACTTCGAAGCGTTGAAATGAGGGTTCTCCCCGGTCCAGCGGGTCAGAACAAAAGAGAATCTTCACCGGTGAGACATCCTCTGTGTAGCAGGAGTTTCTGTTGAGAACAATTTAAAAAACGTCCGCCGACACCTTCTGATAGCCGTTTTGGCCGTGATGTCATCGTTGATGTCACCATTGGTGGCCACGGACCAATAGGAGTGTGTTGAGGGTCACCGCTAGGATTGCTGGGAAATGTGGTCTGCTCAGTCCATCTAGGAAAAATGGCCTCCAGTCGTCCAACAGTCTGCTCAGTTCATTTGTGGAAAATGGGATCCCAACTACACAGTCACACATCTTCCTCCTGCTCCACATTGAACTGAAAAGTAACGAGTTACAGGAATATATTACTTTTTTCAGTAATGGAGTAATGTAACACATTACTTATAAAATGTGCAGCAATATATTACTCGTTACAATTTCAGTAACGCGAGTTACAAGGGCATTTAAAATAGTTTTTTCCGCCCAACTAATGCAGCGCACCAAGTCAAGTTAGAAACCATAGAAGAAGATCCACGGTGCACTTTGTGTTGCTGAAACTGAGCGTCTTCAGTCGGAGGCTTCTTCAGTTTCGCTGCAACACAGACTGCTACAGGAGCTCTTTCTTGGCCACAGCCATCATGATCTACAACTCCTTAAAGAATTAATTGTATGAGCTACAAAAACACTTAATTTCCCTCTGGGATCAATAAAGTTTTTTTGAATTTGAATTTTCAGCGCCGTCTTTCGATGTGATTTAATAAACATTTCCATGAGATAGAAGGCGTGCAAAGGCACTTAACGCTTAAAGATGAATATTCAGTATTTGTGGTATCACACTTGTGTAAAATGTAAATTGATAAGTTACAGTATTTTAAAATAGTGTTACATATTTAAGGTATTTTGCCAAAAGTAACTTAAAGTAGTGTAACTCAGTTACATGTTTGAGACAGTAATATGTAATGCAGACGTATTACCTTTTTGAGGCTGTAACTAGTAAAATAAAATATATTTTAAAAAAATGTGTAACTTCCCCAACACTGGTAATCAAATAGTTGGATTTCTGCAGAGGTTTTGGGTTTCTGCCTCGGACAGATGACTTCTCTGGAGGATGAATCTGCGCTCCGCTGCCACACTGGAGGCTGGAATAAAGCGCTACTTTAGACAAAATCAGAGAACATTTCTCCAGCTGAAGCGATCAGAAGTCGGAAAGACTGTCTGATCGAACCGTTTCCTGACCTGCAAGCTATCGCTTCAGTGGGAGGAATCCCCCAGCATGCACTGCTGGTTGGTACGACAGCGACGCGCTCCAAAGCTTCAGTGACTCTCCAAGGCACCGTCAGCTCCCGGTTAGACAGACGCATGGAGGACGGTGTCCAGGTCTGAGATGATGCTCAGATGGGAATATTTTTATTCATTGATTTAGTTACCTGAACTCCAAAAATGAAAATGTCTGCAGGTCTGCACCAAGTGGTCAGAGGTGTGAATACTAATCTGTTAAAATGACGGACGGCCTGAAAAGACCCCCGTCAAAAATGGAAAATATTCGGTTAAAGCTTGAACCCTACAGAACAGACCAGCTGAAGGCAGCCAATAAAACCACCTGGGCTTCCAGAACCCGAAGAGAACCACCGGCGGATCCATCTCCATGCTGCGCCGCACTGATGCAGGAGTTAATGTAAAAGGAGCCCAGACCGAGTGCCGAGATACGGTTCAGTAGGTCCAGATTTCATCTTCATGTCCCGTGATTTCATGTAACTGTGTTGTGGGACATGAAGCTGCAGTGATTCAAGTCCAGGATGCAGACGGAGATCCGAGCCTCATTTCCATAAACTTGACAGGACTCTGCAGAGGTCCTGATGGAGGGTTAATCTCCAGGAAGCCCAGCAGCTCATCTCCGTGTGTCAGACTTCTTCTTTAGCTCCTTCACCTCCTCCTCCTGCTTCTGTTTGGAGCTGGACTCACTTTAAAGAACCAGAACTTTTCCCTCCTAATTGTAACTTTCATGCCTTCAGCTGGCTTCTCCAGAACAGTCGGAATGGCTGATTCGCTTTGACTCTGTAACTATGACTCAGCGTGACTCGCTGTTGTTTTCATGCTGTTCTGGTTCTTGGATCTTTTACGTTTATGGAGCGCTTATGAGCCGTTAGTATCTCACCTGCAGTAGGCGACTACGTTTTAGCGGCCATCTTTTTTTCTCCTTCAACCCTTCCAAGCAGCCATCCTGGTTCAGGGTCATGGCCTTTAACCTTTGACCTGCTAACTGAGACCTGTCTGAGAGCGCCTGTGTGCGTTTTCCTCAGAAAGGTCATTAGCTTGACGCTGCAGCGCCGATAATGTTCTTTAGAGAACATTCTGAGTGATTATTGCTGTAATTAGTGTTTTTCTTTCTTCACCTTCTAATTATTGTGGGACGTTAAACGTCTCTTTGAACTTCTTCCTACCTTTCCCGTCTCCATCCTCTGCTCCTCTCTCTCCCTCTTTGTTCTGCTCTCTCCTACTTTGCTGCAGTCTTGGCAGCCGTCGCTTGTTAAAGTTAATTAAAGAAAGGCTTTCCTCCTCTCTGTGGCTGAGTCACCGCTCGGCCGCTCTGCTAACTCACGTCCTGAGGGGCCCGGTAGCTCGTTAAGTCTCTGATGGGATGGAGCGGACGGTGGAGGTAGATGGTCCTTGTTGGTAGGACGATGAGCTTAGGTCCATTTGGGCTTGACGATCAAGGCTCACGTCTCCATGATCTTTATGACATATAATATTTGGTTTCAGAAATATACATATTTTAAAATGAAGAAAGAGACAGTGTTTTGGATCATCAACTAGCTCTGTTTCAGGTTGTTCTTGCTCTGCATGACTGATGAGACTCAAGAACCTCCGACATGATGCTGCAGACATCCTGACAGTTCTCCTCTGGAATTATGGGATGGAGTTTAAAATGTACCGACGTTCCCATTGAGGCCTTTGCAGCTTTGCTTTTTAATCAAACTCAGAGTCAGTCCTTACAGGCGAACCAGCGATATAAAACATGTGCTCTTCCATTGGCTGATGTTCCTCCAGCAGCAGAGGTGACAGATTGTCATTCTGGTGTTAGACACGTCCCCATAAAGTATTGTATCCAGATGTTAGCCACGTCCCCATAAAGTATTGTATCCAGGTGTTAGCCATGTCCCCATAAAGTATTGTATCCAGATGTTAGACACGTCCCCATAAAGTATTGTATCCAGGTGTTAGCCATGTCCCCATAAAGTATTGTATCCAGATGTTAGACACGTCCCCATAAAGTAGCGTATCCAGGTATTAGACACGTCCCCATAAAGTAGCGTATCCAGGTATTAGACACGTCCCCATAAAGTATCGTATCCAGGTATTAGACACGTCCCCATAAAGTATCGTATCCAGGTGTTAGACACGTCCCCATAAAGCATCGTATCCAGGTGTTAGACACGTCCCCATAAAGTATCGTATCCAGGTATTAGACACGTCCCCATAAAGTATCGTATCCAGGTGTTAGACACGTCCCCATAAAGTATCGTATCCAGGTGTTAGCCATGTCCCCATAAAGTATCGTATCCAGGTGTTAGACACGTCCCCATAAAGTATCGTATCCAGATGTTAGACACGTCCCCATAAAGTATCGTATCCAGGTATCAGACACGTCCCGATTGAGCATCGTATCCAGGTGTTAGCCACATCCCAATAATGTATCTCATCCAGGTGTTAGACACGTCCCCATAAAGTATCGTATCCAGATGTTAGACACGTCCCCATAAAGTATCGTATCCAGATGTTAGACACGTCCCCATAAAGTATCGTATCCAGGTGTTAGACACGTCCCCATAAAGCATCGTATCCAGGTGTTAGCCACGTCCCCATAAAGCATCGTATCCAGGTGTTAGCCACGTCCCCATAAAGCATCGTATCCAGGTGTTAGCCACGTCCCCATAAAGCATCGTATCCAGGTATTAGACACGTCCCGATTGAGCATCGTATCCAGGTGTTAGCCACATCCCAATAATGTATCTCATCCAGGTGTTAGACACGTCCCCATAAAGTATCGTATCCAGATGTTAGACACGTCCCCATAAAGTATCGTATCCAGATGTTAGACACGTCCCCATAAAGTATCGTATCCAGGTGTTAGACACGTCCCCATAAAGCATCGTATCCAGGTGTTAGCCACGTCCCCATAAAGCATCGTATCCAGGTGTTAGCCACGTCCCCATAAAGCATCGTATCCAGGTGTTGTTGACATGTTAATTAACAAGAATATGTATAATTATCATTCTAAAATAGCAAACGATGAAGATTATTTGACCCATCTCTCATCTTTTGATAAAAGGTGGTTGGTGGTAAGCCGGTGAGCAGTAACAGTGAAGATGTGCTTCCTTCTCCTCTTCATCACCTGGACGGTCATCAGAAACGTTGTTGTTCTGAACATCTCCAGAGTCGCTGTGGCAGCAGCAGGAAATGAAAACCAGTTTTTCCTGCAGCTGGAAACATTACAACAAAACAATAGAGGAATATCTGTGGTTTGTTATTGCTGCAGTTACACTGAAGCAGCAAGATTAAAGGTCTCATCACCTGTTAGCCTCTGATGAAAGCTGGAAGCTCCCATCGGACTCTAACCTGATTGGTGGAAACGCAGGAACGGTTCTGTGGAGCAGAACCCTGCAGCCTCTCATCTCTCTGAAGGCGTTTAGTGGCGGAAGGCTTTGATGTCTCGTCTGTCCCTCCCGAGTGTCCACGCTCCCCCCATGCAGCCGCGAGAGACCGCCCTGGGTTCGTCTCCAGCTGAACGTGTTTCCATCAGAACAGTCGCTCCGTCCTGTTGGGAGAACCAGAACTGAGATAAGCATCCAGGCAGCTTCTGGTGGACTGATGGAGAGCATCATGTTCTTAACTCATTAAAATAGAATAACGACACTTTTCAATAAAAGACAAATTGAAGAGAAATTTAGTTTCCATCTTCCCCAGAGTTAAAATCATTTAGTAACCAGCCCAGCTATCTGGGCAGTAGTCTGTTAGCTTTAGCTTAGCATAAACAATGGAAGTGAAGGGTAACAGCTAGCATTTTGTGTGCTAACGTCAAAACAATTACTCAATAATGATCCTAATTATTCCTGATGATCTCAGTAATCGTACTGATTGTAAATTAAAACAATAAGAAACACGAAGGAATTACAGGAGCCGATTTAGACCTGGGAACTATATTAGGACAAATCACTGCTGTAAGCCGCCGCTGCGAGGCGGAAGGACACGACGCAGTGATGCCCCTAAAAGTGATTTACTCTACAAAACTCACCGTTTACAGTCATCAGGGTGAAATGTTGCAAATATTATACAGTGAACCTGGAGGTGACAATGTCTGCCAGACGTCACTATTATAATAATCCATAATAGTCCAATGAATCGGAGTAAATCGAACATTAGTTACAGCCATTGATGATGCACTTTGTTCTGTATCTGTATAAAAACTGGATGGGACCAACGTATTCTTCACAAATGGCATTTTTTCCTTCGTAGTCCTCTGGTGTGAAATACTCCTCACAAACCAGACATCTATGAATTTTCTGTACGGACGGATGTTGTTGGAGGAATTTCCGGGGCAGCGAGCCGAAACATGGTGGTGCTGTTTGTCTTCGCCTTGTTTTCACAACCCTTTGCGACACAATAAGAACCATTTTCTTGCATTAGACTGATAACTTACTCAAACTACAGCAGTAAAAGTTTACAGAAGCAGGCGCCGCGTCGTATCCTTGCGCCTCGCAGCGGCGGCTTACAGCGGTGATTTGTCCTAATATAGTCCCGAGTCTAAATCGGCTCCTGTAATTACTCCGTTACTTATTATTTTCATTTACAATCAACACGATTATTGAGATCACCAGGAATAATTAGGATTATTATTGAGTAATTTACATGACTTTTGCACACAAAATGCCAGCTGTTACCATTCACTTCCATTGTTTATGCTAAGCTAAGGCAAACGGACCGGTTACTAAATGCTTTTTCTCACTGATCTAAATCTGGGGAATATGGAGACAGACTTATGCCTCGTTGTTGGAAATATTTCTGCCACATAAAAGAGCAAAAACCTCTGAGGAAGAAACCAGTCACAGACAAGAGTCAAATTCCATGCATGCATGGGAAGAACATACACCACCCAGGCTGATGCGTTCTTTACAGGGTTATAAAACAGGCGGTATGCAAAACACACCCACACCGAACATGTGTGGGTGTTGAAACCTGTTTGAGCTGATCAAACAGGAACAACAAAGATCCTGTAATCTAGGCATTCCGAACAACCTCTCAAGCAACTCTTATCTAGAGGATTTATCAACCGAACCCAATGGAGGAATTAGCACAAACTTTTATGTTACCCTAAACTCTGTGATGTCAGTAAAGCATGCAGATGGCCTTATTCAACCCTCTTACACCCCTCCAATATTTATAGCCTATTTATCCCTCGTGCACAAAAAAATGCACTAGACACTTATGTGTGAATAAAATTATATAATATTTCATAAGTCCACATTTTATTAGATGAATTTCATCCTTAGCTTCAGTACTCACAAATTATGATAAAATATTTGTGTTTCTGAGATTTAACCACTTTAATACCAGATTTCGTACTAAAATCTGCACTGTGAAAAAAAGAAAAAATCAAATATTTTTTGGTGTATTATGTCCAGAGGACGTGTTTTGGGGGTGAATTGTCACAGCCTTGGAGTGTCAACAGAGGGCATAAAAACATTTTTGGTTTAATTTGTATTTTTTTGTGTAGTTTAAGATTTTCCAAAAAAGTTGCGTATTTGCACAATAAAAATGCTCATACAAAACTTTCTATAGAAATATTTTGTAATATTACATTACTGTTTCTTTTTTTACATGAATTTCATCCTTAGCTTCAGTACTCAAATTATAATGAAATGTTTGTGTGTTTCTGAGATTTAACCCCTTTAATGCCAGATTTCATATTATAACCGGCTCTATGAAAAAAAGAAAAAAATGAAAAACTCATAATTTTTTGTATGTTATGTCCAGAGGACGTGTTTTAGGGGTGAATTGTCACAGCCTTGGAGTGTCAACAGAGGGCATAAAAACATTTTTGATTTACTTTGTATTTGTTGTGTAGTTTAAGATTTCCTAAAAAGGTCACATATTTACCCCTCGTGCACTAAAAAATGCTTCAATGAGAATATAATTTTTCTAACACTCGTCCACACGTAGCCGGGTTTCTCACAAAACGACGATGTTTTTCTACGATTCGGTCCGTCATCCACACGAAAACGCAGGTTTATGTCACCGGAAACAAATCTGATAAAAATCTACAAAGTGAATATTTTTGTTCTTTCCGTTTTAAGCGTTTGCGTGTGGACAGAAATAACCAGATATTTTGGTTTCGCAACGTCACTTTTCCATGACACAAATGCTCCGACATCACATGTGCGACTGTTTCCACTCAGAAACAGCATTTATTCCCTCAGAGACGTGCTGGCATCATCGATTGTCTAAGTACTTTTTGCTAACTTGTTTTTACAACCTCAATTACTGCCTGATGTAGAAGATAGAACGTAGAAAGTTACTCTGAGTGTATAGAGTCTGAGGGAACTGCTGCCCCCTGCAGGTTTGGCATGTCTATGAATCCGCACTGATGCGGTTAGGTGTGGACGGAGTTTATTTTTTAAAAACGAGGTGGTGAGGATATTCGTGTGAACATGGAATAAATTTACCTTAAGCTGTCCAATCCGGGCTTTGACTAGGCCTCTCCCGAACCTGGATTTTAGTTTTTGAGTCAATCAAAAGTGGAGCTGCACTCCTTCAGCATTCCCAGCTCTATTAATTACAGCAAAGCAGCCCAGAGCATCATTCCACCACCACCATGTTTGACTGTAGGGATGATGTTCTGATTCTGAACCACATGTAGCGGGGGACACACCTTCTACAGAAGTCTCTGGGATCATCGAGATGTTTCTGGTAGATGAGAGACTGGTCTTTGTGTTTTCATCATTATCGCAGATTTATTGATCAGGTCTGTTGAGGTATGAGTCAGCCGAAGGTCCTCCCTGACCGTTCTGGGTCGGACCGGATCACAATCCTCGTGTCTGCCGGTTTCTGTGTCGGGTGGAATCGGTAACAGCTGCTGTTTGGTTCTGCAGGTGGTTGACTGCTCCTGGGATGAGACGGTGAAGATCTACTCGCCTGCCTGCCTGACTGCAGGAGCCTGATCTCCAGCAGCCTGACACACCCACCCACCCAGAGGACCGAGCTGGACGTCCTCAGAGAACCATGGGAGGTTCCTCCGCCTGGATTTGGCCCGCCCCACAAACATCTGTCCTGTTTGTGTTGTATATAATATTGTCTCAGTCAGCCACCAGAAGCTACACCTTCCTCTGGTTTTGGCTGTTTCATGTCTTCATTGAGATAAAAACGAATGTCCAATGTTTGAATTGTTGAAAATAAAATAAATATACGATGATATTTAAGGCTCTTCATCCATCCATCCGTTTAGCTGGGACCAGAAGACGGCGCCGCCGCGGTTATTAAAATAAATTCATCCTTTATTGCATCAAGATGAACTGAAAAATTGTTCAAATCCAACCGCTGAATTTATTCTGTATTATATATTAACTATTGTTAAAAACAAGAGAGAAATCACTTCTAAACTCCTTTTAGCCAATAGGACGCCTTCAGTCTTCTTCTCCAGCGCTTCCAATGCTTGGAGCGACCTTTGACCTTTCCGCTCATCCAGAGTCCTGCAGAACGATCGAGCGACGACCCGATGTCTGCCACGCACGCCGACGAGAGGAAGAGAAACGGGCCCACAGCATCACACGCCCCCCACCGTGCCTGACGCAGGATTTCTTTCATGCTCCATGTTTGCGTTTAATGCGACTTGTTTTACCATCAAGCTGTGAATTAAGCTGACTGTATTAATATTATTCTGCTCTTCAGATGGTATTTTCACCGTTATTTCCAGGCCGTGTGATAAACCCAGGCCGTCTGCTCAGGTTTGTGGTTCTTATCGAACAGAAAGCGTCTCTCCACCCCAACGGTCTGATGACTGATGAGCTTCTCCAGCCTGAAACATTTCAAATTAAACAGAAAAGCCTTCAGCTGACTGAACCCACTGAACTCCAGGTGTGTGTGCAGCGTAGGTATTACTGCAGAAACCGTTAATTAAGATGAACCCGGCTCTGCTTAAGTCAGATTCCTGAACCTAAGCAGTGCTACCTGATCTCTGCAGAACAATAGCTGCCTGCAGCTGCTGCTCTGAATCCTCAGCCGGGTGTAAATCCCCAGCGCTTCAGAGTCTCTGTTAATTGGCAGCTAATGGTCGACTCTTGATAAGGGCGGAGCTTCCTCCCTCCTGGCCTGAAAACTGATTTTCTGATGAAATATTTCAATTAAAAATCAGCTCCGAGTCATTTCCACGCCTGCTAAGAGCCGAGTTAGACGGGTTCTGCAGCATCCTGACGTCTTCATCGACATGTTAAAGTCCAACATGCTCCGGTAAACAAGAAGCGGTTCTTCAGCATCTCTCCTGCTGGAGACTAAAACGTCCTGAGAGCTACGACCAGAAACCCAGAATAAAGGAGATCGTCCCTGCGCTGAACTTTCTCATCTGGCATCTGCATCAGAGTTCTGCTTCAACAGGTGGAGGCTCGTTCTGATGGACCTGCAGGTCCGGTCCAAACTGACCAACCTGCTGCAGACTCATGATCTGAGAGGAGACAGAACCTGGAAACTGGGCTTGGTCAGGCCCAGAACCCAGACGGGGTCAGGACTTCAGAAAAACTAATTATACTTTTAAATAAAATTAAAAAACTCAGAGTTGAATATATTTGTTTAATGTTACAGTAAATTAAACACATGTAAGAGATGCTGCAGGCAAACGGAAACAGTTCGAAACCACAAGGAATCAATCTGAAGGAAATCTGCCTTCAAAATGAAAATAAAAAATACATTTATTTTAATTAATTTGATTTATTTTGAAAAAATATTTATTTTATTCTCATTTTAATTTCATTTATCTTTTTTTTTAGCATTTTCTTATTCTACTTTACCTTGTTTTATTTTTTTCAGCCTTTCTATATGATCCATTTTAAATCTTTATCTTTTAATTAAATTGTGTATTTTTCTTTCATTGTTTTTTATTCATAGTGATATGTATGTTTTTATTGTGTTTGTATTTTCTTGTATTCTGTTTGATTTTAATTGTTATTGTTTTTATTCTTATACATTATTAATTAATTCATTCCTTTTATTTTAACTATTTTTCTTTTACTCCACTTCTATAGGCTGACCATATTTGAATAATAGTTTTTATTTTTTTATTATTGAATTATTTGATTTTATTTTAGTTCTCTGGTGAAAAGTTAACTGATGTAAACTGGTTTTAAAATTCAGTCTCACTATATTCAATTTGCTAAATGGAATGTTGTGATTTTACTTAAGTTGGTTGCTTTTCATTTACATGTCTTTATTGTTTTTAATTAATTTCATATCCGTTCAGTTATTTTTTAAATTACTGTAAAAAATTTTAGCACAGTTTTCTTTCATCTGTTTCATTCTGAGTCTAATATATTGGGTTTTGCGCATTTTTAAAGCACATTTGTGTAACACGTGGTTTTCAGAGCAGTTATGCTCCATAAGTCTAATGCGTCTTATAATCGCTGTGTTGAACGTTAAACCGGTTTGTGGCATTTCGGAGGGAATGAAGCTGACCTAAGAATGCTGAGTTTGGGTTTTGTCTGAGGAACATGTGGACCTGAGGAGACCGTCTGGTTCTTCTACTAGAGGTGAAACTTCAGGCTGTCTTTTTTTTTTTTTTTTTTTATGTGAAGAAGATTGAGGATCCGGAGGCAGAAGCTTCAGGGCTGCTGGAGCCGATTTCTCCAGTTATTCCTGAGCAGACCTCCCCCTCTGGATCCCCCTCCTCCCTGCTGCGGTAAAATCTCCTGAGTGGCTGCAGCTCTCCCTCCGTGGGACTCTCCTGCTCCTCCCTCCTCCCTCCTGCTCCTCCTCCTCCTCCCTCCTCCCTCCTGCTCCTCCTCCCTCCACCTCTGCATCCCTCTCATCAGGGATTCTCAGTGCAGAGCCGGAGCGCAGGGAGGAAAAGTCCCTCTCCTGAGGATCTCCAGCTGGAAAGAGTTTCTGGATCCCCTCCTCCGTCCCTTCTCCCCTCTCCGGTGCTCTGAGCCTTTCCCTCCGTCCAGCAGCAGCAGTGCGTAAAAACATGGACGTGTTTAAGAGCCGCCTGTTGGGGATCTCCGTGGCCGTGGCGCACGGCGTTTTCTCCGGCTCTCTCAACATCCTGCTCAAGTTCCTCATCAGTAACTACCACTTCGGCTTCCTGACCCTCATCCAGTTCCTGACCAGCTTCACGGCGATGCTCACTCTGGAAAGCCTGAGGCGGCTGGGGAAGATCCAGGTCCCCCCGTTCAGCATGCAGCTGGCCAAGGTAAGGAAACTTCCAGCTGCAGCTTCACTTCTGGGTTCTTTCAAGCTGATGGGTCAGGATTTTACACCAACCTTTATGCTTTGGTGTAGTCTTCACAGGAAAACAGTTTTCAGATGCAGCTTTCAGTTTGTGTCACTTTTCTTTCCAACCTGGAACACATGAACCTCTTGGATGTGTAGAACCGACCAATCAGGACTCGGTTCTTCACTCCTCTGAGGTCAGACTGGACTCTGTGAAATGATCAGAAACTTTCTGTCTCTGAAACATCTGAGGAATCAGAGCAGCTTTTCTTCACGGTTTGCTTCAAAATGTTCCAACATCCACCGATGGGATCGATCCCTGATTCAGATGTTTAACTCCGGTTTTCCTCCTGTGATCCAGCTTCTCCTGGAATCTTTTAGAGCCGTCTGGATGAACAGTTTTCCCAACTTTCCGTCCTCCTACCCAACGAATAGTTTTATAATGTCGGACGCAGCTCCGTTTCCCTCAGGCACGGGGAGGATCTCACTGAGCATGTGCAGAAGATGGAGAAAAAGCTTCTTGTTGTCTGTTTTTAAATGACCTGCAGGTCGTTTTCTTCTCTTCCTGCTCCGGTTCACAGAAAACATGAAGGTTTAGTTTTAAAGGATGTGTAAATATGTGGCAGACTAAGCTTTTCTTCATGCATGGACTGCTTGGCTCCCCGGATTCCTCCATAAACACATGAATAAAAACCCATCCATCCATTTTTCTTGTGTGTTTCATTGTGACGTCACAACAGGCTGAATCAGCATATAACCGCCCATCACCTGCAGCCGCTAATTTGCATAAAAGTGACAGACCCTTCTAGACGGCTCATTGTGAAAGAGACTGAAACTGAGCTGGTGAGATCGTTTTATGTGAGAGGGATTTTGTGCAAACATCA
>OY747719.1:46607262-46687262 GCA_963556495.2 Valencia hispanica | reverse complement strand
TAAAGTAGGTCCTCAATAGAAAAGCAGTTGTCTTATTTAGGCGCGTTTCCGGACCTGCCGGGTAATTTAACCAGATCTTTTTCTGTCAGCCCGCTCCTCTAAGCCGCCGTGTCTCCATACACAATCAGCCCTTTAAGGAATCAGCTAAAGACATCTGCACATCACGACTCTCTCTGCAGCGAGCAGCGTCACTGATCAGTGCAAAAAGCCGCCCACAGCACCAGAAATAACTAGAGATCAACATGGCAGAAACTTGTTCCTGTGTTTCTGTTTGCTGTTGTTATAAACTGCTTCGCCAGCAACTCTTCTTACTTTTACAAAGCTGGTTGTTTGGCGACGTCTGCTCAGTTCCCTCTGAATTCCAACCAATCAGCGCAACATAACCACAGCTCCTGTTGAGCGACTCGATCGGGCCATTCAGAGTACATACCCCTCTGGTACTTCGTTGGTTCCTGAAATGGCCCCTGTCGCCCCGGCTTGATGTAGCGCACATCGGGAAGGTACGATCAAATTACCCTGAATATCCGATAGTGGAAACTTGCCTTTTGTGAGCTCTACCTGGAAAGACTCCAAAATGAGCCAATCAGGCCCCCTGATTGGATGCCAGAACTTCCTTGGGTTCCTCTCATTTTGCTGTAATTTGTGCTAAAAGGTTTTATTTAAAGACGCCACAGAAACACATCACTGTAAAAAGCTGAATTAGGACCATAAAGCTACCAAACCAGACACCATGTCTTTCCTCCACCACCACTCCTTGGGGACAAGCAGTGATGGAAACTTATCTTCATGGACTGAATGATCAGACTCCTGATCCCTTCAGGATCTCAGTTCCTTCCACTCTCCTTTGGTTTCTGCAGGTGCCGGTGACCTCACTGGGGATCCCTTTGGTTACGTTACCGGGGTTCTGGCCGTAATCATCCACGCCTCCTACCTGGTTCTGATCCAGAAAACCAGTCTGGAGAGCGAGTATGGACCTCTGACAGCACAGTACGCCATCACCATCATGGCGTCCCCGGTACGGAACCAGTTTCTGTTTTCATCTTTGTTTCAGGTTTGTTTTCTGACATTTCTCCTCTTTTCTTTAGGTCCTGCTCATCTGCTCCGTCATGTCCATGGATGCCCTCAACATGTGGTCCTACGAGGGCTGGAAGGAACCCCAGATCACAGTCATCTTCATCCTATGCGTCTTCATCGGCTGCGCCATGAACTTCACCACTCTGCACTGCACCTACATCAACTCGGCCGTCACCACCAGCTTCGTCGGCGTGGTCAAGAGCATCGCCACAATCACCGTTGGCATGCTGGCCTTCAAAGATGTGGCGCCCACGCGGCTCTTCATCGGTGGCGTGGTGGTGAATACCGTCGGCTCCATCACCTACTGCGTGGTCAAATACTTTGAGACAAAGAAGAAGACTCTGTACGAAGACCTGGAGAAGTCGGAGAAGGACTCCTCCCAGCCTGGGGACCCTTACACCGAGAAACCACCGCTGAACGGCGAAGGGCCCACCACCGGATCTGATCCGGGACCGTCGGAGACGGGAGAAGCGCTGAGTGGTGACAGGAAGGAGGAAGAGGCGCCTCGTTTATCAAACGGCGCATTATCGGCGGGAGAGAGCGCACAAGGAGAAGGAGACCTGAAACCTGTGGCGATGACTGAAAAAGATGTTCTGGAGATGCAGAGGGAGCACCTCCACAAGGAGAACACCACCTCCGGTCAGTCCGCCACTGATAACTTTGTAGGAGTATGGAGGTCCATCAGAAATCTGCAGCTTACGAAGAAAGAAAACTTGATTGATAACATAGAGCTTCAGAGTCCATGAGGTTGGGATGAAGACCCAAACAGGCTCTGGAGAAGAAACAAAAAAACGAACTTAGAGGAAAGAGACCAGAGGAGCCTGAACTTCTTCTGTAAGTCTGCCAGGAACTTCTTTCATTAGTATCAGCTGCGCTTGACAAATGCTTGTTGGTCTTGTTGACCATTGTTGCTGCGTTACCTCAAGGAAATTTCTCGTGATTTCAAGTCCCAGAACTCTGGAACCAAGTGGCAGAAAGAGGTTTTTCTTCATGGCGATGAATAGAAAGAGGTTCCAGATTGGGGTGAGCTTGGGGAGGAGCCGCCTGTGGGGATAAATTCAGCTTCTCGTTGCCTCGGCATGCAGACGGGGCAGTGCAGAGCACGGCGTAGCATGATGCGGTCGGTATCTCGGCTGGTGATACCGGCCCAGTTTCTGTTTGTGCATTGGGTGGATTGTTTTGAAGTGACTGAACTCTGCAGGTCTGATGGTTTACAGTTTATATGCTTCCATATCGTCATCATCAAGACGTCCAAGTGAAATCTATTTTTAATGTGACGGCCATGACGGTACTAAGTGTGATTTTGTGTTCTGTGGGTCGTCTGGGTCACCGCAGGGATCAGTGGTGTGACTATTTACTCAAGTATCACCTAAAAGAGCCAAAATGAAGTACTTTAACTGAGAACTTTGTTTCCATGATGTTTTATACTTCTTTGCATTGCTGTAGGTAGAGTTTTATTTTAGGTCTTATTAAACTGCAGATGTTTTTACTCTGGTCATGTTCTGAACGGACGTGTCTCAAAATGCCAAAAATACCTTTTTATTGTTTTCAGTGTTGTAAATGTAAATGTCTTCATAACTATATGATTTAAACTGTGGCCCTTTTTTATTTACTGAACGCTTTTTTAAAATAAAATATCGGGCTTTATAAAGGAACAAGATTTGATTATTGGTTTGTTTGTTGCTGTTTAATGAGAGGGATAAAGCGACTACATCATGTTAGTTGTATAATAGAATTGTTGCATACAATATTCAGTCAATACACTGAGAGTTCCCATTAAATGGCTCCCAGACTGATATTGGCTTCTCCCCAATAATCTGTAAGTTACTGAACCAGAGAGAGATCATGCTTGGAAATTTACTAAATATTATCTCAAGAAAATGTATTATTTAGCTCATAATAATTTCATATTATCAGTTTATTTATAATTTGAATATTTTTTCCAAAACAATTTGTTGTTTTCTTAAGGTGAGATAAAAATAAGGGAAAAATTGTTATCTTGGGATAGCTAAGTAGTTTACTTCCATACAGAAGTTTGAGATCATTAACAGCAGTTTTCTTTCTCCTCTGGTTTTATACATGCAAAGATGGTGCGGCATGAAGGAGAAATTAAATCCCTCATCCTGTATTTATCTTGTAGTTATCATTTCTCAGCACAAAGCTTACAATTTCTCCCTCATGTTCTGATTTGAACTAGCCGTTTCATATATTGCAGCTCTTGAAACTGATTTGTTTACTGTAATATCAGCCCCTAACTAAACAGCTACTATTGCTGATTACTAATAAACACATCAGCTGTCCATAAACTGTCCACATGTTCACCAGAAATCAGCTAAATGATGGAGTACATATGAAAATAGATGGTAATCCTCTGACCTGTTCTTAGATGCTGCAGCTAAATTTAGCATGTTAGCACTAACATTTGTACATTAATGCTATTAATTAATGCCAACTATTTATGCTATTAATAGCTAATAACTGTTATTAGCATGCTAATGCTAAATTTTCTTGCCAGCTAAAGCTATATTGGGAAGCTAACATTAACACACTAATTCTAACATTAGTATTCTGTTTACTAATGCACTAATGTTAACATTAGCACAACAAAGCTAACATATGTACACTGGCTAGCTACCATTTGCATTGGTGAATACCATAAATAACAGAAGCATGCTAATATTTACAGCCCTTGCATGCTTTTGGATCCTGTTTTTGTGTTCTGTTTTGTGTGTGTGTAGTTTAGCTAGGTCTGGTGTTGTTTCTGCTGTTTTTATTCATTTGTATTTATTTATTATCTTTTTAATGCTGTCTTAACCTCTTAAGACCCAAGGTCTCTCCAAGCTCCTAGCTCGAATAGGACATGCCCAACATTAATTTAGTTTTTCCCTGCAAAAACAAACTCGGTGTAAACAATCTTGTTATCAAAATGAAGCCAATGCTTGATTTAGTCAGAGGTGTAAAAATTACAGCCTATGTTACTGTGCCAAAGTAATTGTAGCTTGAACATAGACAAATTGCAAGATTCTTTATTCACGCCTATTTTTTTTTCTCATGTTACAGTATATAAACCATTCAAAATATGCTCCAGTAGAATATAAAGTCCAGATAATCATAAACCAACATGTGTAGATTACCTGTACCAAGATTCATGTTGATGAAGTGAAGTGGAGCAAAGTTACAGAGGCTTTAGTGAAAAAATAGCTAGTTTTTTTGCAGTTCGGCACATTTCGGCACAATTTGGCACAAACAGTGAAAGTTTCAGTTTCTCAATTCCTGATCTACTGATTGCATTCAAGTTCTATATATGCCTGAAAACAAAATGTGTTTTTAATATTTTTTGGTAAAATATCCAACATATTTATCACTCTATTTAAATAACAGAGTTAGGCTTGACTCCAACTGAAGAACATTTGTTCAAATTCCAAATACAACAAAATTGTGAAATATACATATGAAATAGATAACAAAACTGTTCACAACCCCCTCCTCTTATCAATGCAAATGTTATATGGATGGTAATGTGCTTTGCATGCAGTAACAATATGATCGTAGAGTGGCCTGATTTTGCACAGACGACTGTAATCAGGGGTCGTTTTTGTTTCTTTTCATTGTCCTCATTCACAAAGCTGAGATGCAATGACCACAAGATTGCCTCAAACTGGTTTCTCTGCATAGTGTTACGCGATAATTTAAAATTATATGGCCACTCAACCCTCCAGCAGTCAGCCACAACTCCTGTGTATATAATGATGGATAGGAAAACATATAAGTCTGTTACAGTGAGGGGAGTCCAAAGGAACTTTCTGCCAGCCTCTTTCCTTTTTATAGCATTGATATTGTCGATAATTGTCCAAATTACAGATGAACTGAAGAAGAGCTGAAAGAGAGAGAGAGAGGAGACCATGCTGCTGCTTGGGCAGATGTATGTAGGGGCCGGTGGCCTCGTGGGCATGAACCTAAAAGACTCAGGAGTGCTGTCCTCCTCATGTCTGTGGCATCTTCACCCACTGGAGTGTCAGCAGACCTCTTTGGACAGCTGTTGCCTTAGCTTAGTTGAAGGCCTTGGAGGTATTTAGTCTTCATCCTCACTAAAACAAGATAACAGAAAAATAGAGAAATTATAAATATATGCATACACATCTACATATAAATGTCTACACACACACACATATATATATATATATATATATATATATATATATATATATATATATATATATATATATATATATATATATATATATATATATATATATACAACATTTACATTATTGCACTACCCCTCAAATGTTACACTTTAGGAGGCACCAAAGCTAAAAGCAAGTGAATGCTCTCATTGCTGCACATGCATAATGTTAACATTAGCACACGCTATTGCTAACATTAGCTTATAAATAACATCAAGGCTAATAAAATGAGTACACCAGCATGCTAGCTAACATTAATGTATAACAAGAAACTAGCAATAGCACTCTAATGCTAACATTACATTAGCATACACTCAAGCTAGATTAGGACTATAACACTACAATTTTTGCAGTAACATGCTAATGTTAAAATTAGTGCACAGGAGCTAAGATTAGCACACACAAAAAAATCATGTAATGTTCTGCCTTAACATTTTTTTTATTTTTTTGATCCTCCTGCAAAGCACAATCCTATAAATATAACACAAATATATTCTTGTTTATTATAATTGATGTTTTTTTATTTTGTTTTGCAAGACTGAGCTAGACAAAATTATGTGGTAAAAAAGAAGAGTCCAAAGTATGTTTTCCAATCCACACCATAACATCTGTGACTGGACCTAGAGAAGCAGCTGGATGGTAGAAACCTGCAGAACATCTTATCTCCCACTTAATGAAATTGGTCCGCACACTGCTGAGGTTAATGAACTGAGGTTAATCATTTCCAACATAAAGCAGGATGTTAACCACACACAGAAGCAGGACTGGGATTCCAGGTTAAAAACTTATTAATACCCTGTTTAACGAGTCACATTCATCTGTTTCTCTTCGTGGATCTAAAGCTGCAGGACACCTTCTGTCAGACTGAAAGAACCTCTGGGATTCAGTGGGAAGCCTCGTTGTGCGGCTGCTGAGGCTCTGCGTCCACCTCCCACAGTTTCTAATAAAATCGGTCAAAGTCAGCGTGTGGGCCGAAGAGGCGAGCAGACGTCTAACAGAATTACTCCTCTCCACATGTGGGCCGAAGCGTCAGCGACAGACAGTTTTAATTAGAACTCTGTGCTGATGGTCCTAGATGTTCCTCACATGGTGAAGTTTCCCAAAACTCTTCCTGCAACCAGCTCACAGCTTCTAACATTCAAATAAACCGTTTTCCAGGAAGGCGATGAGTAACGATGCTTTTCTTTGCTGGTTTACTGGAGAAGAAAGCTTCTGGAGATTTATATAGAGCTACACAGAGTTTCTGACTCTGAAGGTTGATCATGAGTTCAGCTGATGTGTGGTTGGGATCAGAAACCTGGAGCTGCTCGGTTCCTCCTGAGGTCCAGTCAGTGGAAACGGTTCTGGATCCGTTTGGTGTCGGATCTCAGCCCTCTTCTTACCTCCCATCCTCCTATGAAGAGAGAAAAGCTTCAGGCGTCTTGGATTCTGTGCAGAGAAGAAGCTGTCAAGTTCAGGCATTGATCCATATCGATCTTCTTCTCTCACACTCTCCAAACTTCATTTGACGGTTCAGGAGCGCTGATGTTCCCTCCAGCTGCAGCAGCCATGTTCAGATCAGTGTGATCAACACGTTCACACAAAGATAAATGAGGTTTTTTTTGTTGACTTTAAATGATGAACTGACTCTAGCAGCTCTCTGCTCCTGTGTGACACGTCTCACTGTGATGCAGGGGTTTCATTTTGTGGCTCTAGAAGAAATCACAAAACAAAACAGGCAGGAATGTTTAGTTAATTTACTGTTTTACTGAAATCTCCTTTGGTCAACATGAACTTTGAACCAGTAATTTCTCAAGGTTTCCACTTACATTTGCAAATGTTCTGCAGGTAAGAGGCTTCGGATGATGTCTCTGTACTTTAATTTCTTCCATTGGCCGCATGTAGTTCGTTAGCTTAAATGGGCGTGTATGAAAAACTAACTGTAGATGGACTTCTAAAGAGACGCAGATGGAAACTGGACGTTCTGATCTTTGTGTGCATTGGAGAAACAATGCTGGTCAGAACTGGATAAGAATTACAATGTCTACCTGAACTTTAGTTCATTAATTACAGGCACACTGCAGAGAGCTTTTAAGTCTGCGGGTATGGTGGCGGTTTGTTAGGTCTCCAAGCTGCTGCTCTCAGCATTTTCCTCCTAAACCAACATAAAATTCCTTCCTTTCTGAACTCAGACTAGACCTGGAGACTTCACTGTCTCTGCCTCCATCTCGGTTAGTTCGGTGTTCCCCTCATGACATCATCGCTCCTCTGGGATGTCCAGCTGCATACTGAGCTGCCATCCTCCGTTTCTTTCCTTTGAATTGTTTTTGCAAATTTTCCAGCCTCAAGACAAATACAAATGATCAAATTTTGTCCTTCAGGGTTGAACTTGGTATTTTAGTAAAAAGCTCAAGGGACACAAAGTTCAAATATTTTTAATCAGGAGTGGACGCCGCTGCTGAGAGAAGGAAGAAGACGAGAGGAAAGAGTCTGGTGATGTTGCCCACGCAGCACAAGCAGCTGCTGCTCATCGTTTAAATTGCAGGTTGGTTTTTTGAGGCGTTTGCTGCAAAGAGCTCAGAATGAAGGACGAGGAAGAGTTCAGATGAAAGGTCTGAGGAGGATTCAGACAGCAGGTGAAACGTTTGACACCCGGCTTTTATCTCTTCAGTGGAATTGGATTCAATTTGGCTCTGATTCTGACAGAGACTCGGCAGGCTGTGATTTCATCTCTGCAGAGCCTCTCAGACCCATTTTGTTATTAGCTTGTTGGCTCATTGCTCTGTGTCCTGGACACCGCTTTAAGAAATGAAGGCTTTACTTCTGAAATGTAGCTGCAGGCAGACAGAGCCGAGACTGAGGGTCAAACTAACGAGCTGAAGGGTTATGTCATCAATTTAATCGATTTCATATCGGAAACAAACAAACTTTAAAAATGTGGTAATTTTAAATAAATGCATCTTTTGCCGACTCTGAACAACAACCCGCCTTCATTCATATAGGCTATCTGTCTTTTTATATGAAGTATTTTGTCAGTTTGCCCAGTTCTGCTGGTCCAACACTAGATTAGTTGGGTTAACTCCGACTGTCCTGAGTGGAAGTGGATCTTTACGTTTGTCTGCAGGGGGAGGAAACACCAGAATGTTTGCAGCACGAATGACGTTCTCGCTGAACAGACATCGTCATAAAACGCCCCTCCATCACCATTTTTCAATTTACCAGTTAAGAATCACATGATTTCACAGTTTCACGAAGCATTGAATCACACGTTAATAGTTGTTGACTCATGTTGTATTTACATCAGCCACAGTTTGGAAGTAGAATCGCTGCACTATGGCGTCCCAATTGTAAAGTTACACAGTCAAACATAAGCAATAATTTGGGTTATTTAGCACAAGAGACATAAGAGAAAAAAATAGGGTTCATATTTGCATCCATGTTATTTCTTTATAAATGTCACAGTTTCAAACTAAACATTTAGTTAGAAAGCAAAATATTTAGATTACAAATTTAGCTCCAAACTAAATATTTCGTCTACAAACTGAATTTTTAACATGTAACTAAATACTTATTTAGCAAGCGAAAGATTTGGGTAGCAAGCTAAATTTATCCTCCTGAGACCCAGAAGGAAAAAGGTTTTGATATCTGGATAAAAAAAAAAAAAAGTTTAAGTATTGAAGTTAAAAGTAACATTTTGCAAAAAGAAATCATACATTTTATTTATTTTGTGTTTATTAAATGTCCCTTACAGTGGACACCAGGTCTTGCTTCCTATAAAACTTTGCTTCATTCAGTTAGCATTTAAAAGAGATTAATTGAGTTTCTTTTCATTTTGTGAATAATAAAAACACACCAATCCTTTTTGAATAGATAATACAGAAAAGTTACATGAATTATAATTAAAAAGTGCTCGTTAACCGACATGTATGACAATGCAAATGGTCACGTTTTTGTGCTGCTTGACATTGGGTAAAAGCTGATCATCTGGTCGCACAAACCAGTCCCACCCATGTTTTTGTTATGCACAGCTACAACCGTGGGTCTGGGTATAAGAACATGGTGCCTCTCTTGTAATGACCATCGTCTGCATCTGTCCTGGGGTGCTAGCCTAAGGATACAGGAAGAGAGAGCCCCGCTCCTGAGCTTGAAGGCTGCCTGTGAAAAGGGGTCGGTCTGTGGGAGAACCGGATGACCCGAGTTCTGGCTAACGATGGCTAGCTAGCGCCGCACCCCGAAGCCTCACTGCTAGCTGAGATGCAATCGCTTGTTTGCTAAGGGTCGGGACCTACAGGAACATCAACACACTGAAACTATTGTATTCAGAATATAAATTATTTTATAGCACTTTTTAATCTGTGATTGTGTGTTAAAAGTGTTCACGAGATGCCAAGCTTTCACCAGCCGGCTTCTCTGCACCAAATAGGCCACGCCTCCACAGGTGATCCAGACAGACGTGCTGTGCACGGAGGGGAGGGGCTGTGTGTTTTAAATAGCTTAAAAAAGAAAAACGAAACGCAATATGTGACGGTCGGTGTTGATTTTTTTATTTTTATTTTTTGGTCGGTGTTGAATCTGTGGCGGTCGGAGTTTAATCTGAGGCGCACCACCACAGATTCGTCTGTGTGGGAAACACTGACGTGGTCAGGTTATAGGTTATAGGTTATAGGTGACGGAGGGAGGGGAATAACAGCGAGCTCATCAGTTGTTTCCTAAAAATAAACATTGTTCACGAGTCCCGCAGCTCGAGTCCAAGTGAGTCTGAAGTCTTTCGAGGACGAGTCTCGAGTCAAGTCTGTCACTGTGTGTGCGACCTAAGTCGCACTCGAGTCGGAGTCTCAGACTCGAGTGCCCATCTCTGGCTGCCAGCCTTGACCACATGCAGCTGCTGTTAACTGACAAGCTAACTGGTTTCTCTGCTTTATCGCTTTAACGTTGTCTTTTGGGACAACCGAGCCACCCTTTCCTGGAGATCTAAGAATCGTTCAGGTAAGGTTGTGCCTGGGGCCGTGATAAATCAGCTCGGAATAAACAAATTAAGGTTTGCTTTGTGTTTTTGCTGCAATTGTGTAGAAACAGTGTTTTCACAGGTTTCTGTCTGATAGAGTCGTTTTAAATCATGCAGCAGGAATTACTCCGTCCGACCGGAGTAATTCCTTTGTTCTTTGGTGCTAAGCTAAACAAACTGGGTGTGAGCTGCCCTAAATACATTAGCTCCGCACACTTGTTTTGATCAGTGCCGCCTGCTTTTTGCAGACCGCCAGCAGTCATGAACAATAAGTATTGCGACCTACAGTATTCAAAATACAGATCGACTTTAAAATAGATATTTTAAACACCGAAAATTAATCGTATAAGTCGTTTTTGAAATCACCTTCTTAGTATGTCAGAATACTAACATTCGATTAATCAGTTCAGTCACTGATCCATAAAATAGAATCCATCTTCCACACGGTTTTTTATTTCTAATTCAGCAGATAATTCACTTCTGCTTTGCATTGTGGATTGGTTGTTTGAACACGAATCAAAAAGGTGCTAATTAGTTCTAAACTAATTCCAATTAGAGAACTTAGCTTCACTTCCATACAAGCCTTTGTCTTTAAGCATAAATATTCATACTGAACTGTGACATCAATATCAATTTATTGGTTATTGCTTCTACTTCTTTGCATATTTGTCCATTTTACTCTTTTACTTTTGGTAGTTAGTTTTATTATTCATTCTTCTTTTACTTAGTAGTTTAGTAGAAAGTTGAATTCCTTTTTGTAATAAACCCTTGTATTTTGGAAAGTCGTTATTATTCCACACACATATGTGGAACGCCAAGAACTTATTCTTTAATCTATTGTTTAATTATCTCAGCTTTATCAGGCAGGTAATCATAAACATTAACTGAGACTGAACTATTTGGCTCTCATTATTATTTTCCTGGTGTCATAGTTCTTAGGTTTTTATGTTTGACATTAGTTATTTTCCTTATTTGGTTTAATTATCATTTTAATGTATTCTTTGGTATTTATTTTATGACACTTCCCTGTTTTCATATTCCCTTCCTGCTCTTAGATGGTTTCACCTTCTCATTTGTGTTTCCTTAGTTTATTTCTCTTTAGATAGTGTCCAAATGTACTACTTCCTTCTGTTCTCCAGTGTTTCCGTAGGTTCCCCTTAGATTCCTCTTTAGACACATTATCTTTAGTTATTTTCCAGTTTAGGTTGGTTTTCTGTTTCTTATCTGTCTTCCTTCCTGTTGTCTCTGCTCCGGACCCAGTTTCACTTATTGCCCTCACCTGCATCTGCTTCCCCACTATTTGGTCCTCAGGTTTCTGTCATTTCCTCTCTTCCTCCTCAGTATTTAAACAGCTCTCTTTCTGTCACTACTCGCTCGTCCGTCGTCAAACATCCCCGTCTGGTTCCTGGTTTTCCCCGTCGCTTCACCTTAGAGCCTTTTGAGTTTTTGTAAGTTCATGTTCATTGTTTTGCAGCCATTAAATCGTTCTTATTTTGTACTTTTGTTGCATTTGGGTCCTTCCAATCCACAAAAACATGACACCTGGATCCCAGGATGGTGCCCCAAACCTGGTCATTTTGACCTAAAATTATTAATCTTATTAATAATCGCCCCAAGCAATTATTCATAATTCTTCATAGCCAAGACCTTCTTTGTCACAACACGGACATCTTTAAATTGCTCTATGCAGAGTTTATGTTTTTCATAACCGTCCTTGTTGTCAGAAAACAATTTGTTTTCATCAAATCCACTACTTTGATCTAGATAAACCTATCAACGTAGAGCCGTCTTCTTCTTGAAAGCGACTGAATCATCTGAGAAACAGACGCCCTTCAATTTCCCAGCTGCAGATCAGTGAATATTTTTCTGTTTTTGGAAACATCTAAATTCAGCTCCAAACCATTGTGACTGCAGCAGAAATACTTTCAGTTCGCTGGGATTTCGTTTTCCTGGTACAAACTGGCGATCATGACACCGGCATGTGAAGAGAACGACCTACTCATCTACACAGTCCATGGCAGATTGAGGCAATTAGTTTGTGTGCATGTCTTCTCTAATAAAATAAAATGATCCAATTTTTATGCATATTTATATATATACAGTATATATATTCAGAATATATATATTCTGGGATATGGTGCCACCCCTGAAAGATTCTTGCCCCTCTCTTGCCACCCCATAAATATTTTTCTAGTTAAATATTTACTTGGAAGCTGTATGTATTTATCCAGCCAGTTTAGCTAACTAAATATTTCCGGCTGCGTTTGTGAGAGAAGTGATGAAGCGCTGATTTTAATGTGTGAAGATCAGAATCTGGTTCTTCTCTGCGCGCTCCTGACAGTGCAGTGAAGCGATCCAGAGTGAGGTTCTGACCCGTCACTGGAAATGTTGCAGCTGCAGCAACGTTCACACTGGCTGATTTTCTCTGTTTCCAAGCTGACTCGACGCTCTGCAGTTTGTGGGAGCCTGAGAACAAAATAACCATCAAGCCTTCAGGAAACTCAGAGGAAGGTCATGTGACAAACTGCTTTATTAGGAAGATCTGCTGGTTCCGTATTGGTACTGGTACTGGTACCGGAGTGCATTCAGGGTTCCCTTTGGGGAACTCACAGAGTCAATCTTTTTAGATAACCATAAATATCCATTGAAATTATGCAGAAAATACTTCAAAGGTAACAAATAATAATAATGCTTCATAAAACAGAACCTTTACAAACCCAGTAAGTACCTGGAACGGACCCGGGACTGGATCTGATAAGATGCATCGCAGTTCTGTTCTTATCGGGTGCTCATACAGAACAGGTGTTCTGTGGTTTTTTTCAAAGACTTCTTGATGAACAGTCCCACAGCATGACAGATCCTCCACCGTAGTTAACAGTAGGCATGAGGAGCTGGAGCTCACAGGTCCACTTTAGTCCCTACAGAGTTTATGTTTGTGATGATAGGACAGAAAATCAACCATGGAGCTATGGAGACATGTTGACCAGAAGATGGCGCTGTTTGCTCTCGAACAGTGAGTTTTGGAGATCTTTGGACCTCCTCCTCCTCCTCTCTGTGTGGCAGGAGATGAACTTGGTTCCTGGTCCAGTCTGGTTCTGCTCAGCTGCAGCTGGTTTAAACAGATTAATTATTGCTAATAATTGTATCATAATCACAAATTAAATCCGCCGAAGACGTGATGTTTTTGCCGGCGTTTATCTGTTCGTCTCTGAATGAATGAATAAATAAATAGACTATTTATCCCACGGTGGGGAAATTCACATGTTAAGGCAGCACACGCATACAACGAATAAGAACTAAAGGGCAAGTGAAAATACAGACAGTAAACTATAGAGGAACTTATTATAAAATGAAAATAAAGTTGTTGATTTTGTGTCAGAAATGGGCCATGGAAGGAGTGATTCCATTTTGGGGTCTGATCAGGTCTTATGAAGGAATCTAAACTGTACTGAGGTGCTTGGCAGAGGTTTGAGCTCTCCTAGTTATTTTTAAGGTGATTTATGATCAATTCAGTCAGTTTATGATATTTTGTGTGTCCAATCCTTACGTTAGATGCATGAGCTAATGTTGAAGCCAAGGTGCTACTGACTATCTAAGTGACTGGATTAACATGAACATTTTATCTCGTGTTGTGTGTGTGTTAAAATGGATCTGGCCGGGCGGCTCTCTGGGTGCTCAGCCCCCCTAAACCTCTGATCCTAGAACCGCCCCTGTTCCGTAACCCTGCTTGGTTTTATGTTTAAAATGATCCAAACTGAACATTTTCTGATTCAAACTTTTATCTGTTGCTGAAACAGATTCTCTCCCTTTAACGTAGGAAGCTTGTTGCTAAGAACCTTTGGACCAGAACCACAAAGCGCCCCATTTCCAGCAGGCAAACAGACACAGGCCCAGATGACAGGAGTAAAAATCTCCCAGAAATGAACTTTTAAAGCGGTTTTCGAGAGCAGCTCGCCTCACAGTGATGGAATCAGATGGTTGCTGTGTTTTAATCCATAAGAAGCTCCGGGGTCGGCTGCTCCTCAGCACGTTTTCTGCAGCCATCGTATTTCTTAAGGAGCTCGAAGCGTAAACAAAAGTGATCAGATTGGAGATTTCTGCAGAAACGATCCATCATGAGTCTGAGCATGACCCGGTCTCGGCGAAGGACTGCGGGGAACCCGGTTCTGACTGCTCCCATTGTCTGGAAAAGTGTTACACAAGCTCAGGCCGGACATGTCTGCCGACTGGAGCAGAGAGAAGCTCGGTTCTGAAGGACTCGGCTCTGTTCTGGGCGCTGGAGGTCCGAGCCCAGAGTTTAAACTCAGAACCTTTACTGTTGTCACATCAGAACATTCTGTACAGGGAGCAGGAAATGAGAGAAAATGAGGTGGGGTCAGTGTGGGCTGTCATCACTGATGAAGCGTGTAATGGTGCTGGTTCTATTGACCCGTCTCCAGCTCACTTCACAGCTCATGATGTGTCCTTATCTGCTGCAAAACACAGAAAATACGCACAGATCAGGTTCACACAGAGGCAGATGTAAGTGTTAAAATGAATACAACCTAAATTCATCAGAAATTATTGTTTTTAACTAAAATCACCACAAAATAACTGAAGAATTGATTGTTTTAAATTGTACTTTTTTTTGTCGCTCAGATAGTCCAGGAACTTTAATTAGTCCTGTTTCCTGGGGTGGTTATGTGATGTGACACTAATCATATGCAGCTCCAGCTCACATCAAGCATCATCTCAACCGATCCAGAAATTTTCAGTCCAGTCAATCAGGCTCTCTTCAAAATGGGAAACACAAGAGAACGTGGCATTGAAGCACTTCACAGCGCCCCCTGCAGGCCAAACACGTGTATCTACGTCAGTTCCAACATGAAAATGTTTTAATTTCTCTGATTCAAATGAATAAACTGAAACTCATGTTTAAAAAGGATCGACTTTATACAGGGGAACCAAAACCCAAAGTTCTGCTTCTCAGAACATCTGAATGTGACATCAGATCAATAAAAGGGTTTTTATTCTGAAAATCTTCTGTACAGTAGCTGCAGTCACTTCCTGGTCTGGGCTCCTTTTACATCGGTGGGGGAGATCAGCCTGTGGTTCTGCTGAGGTTCTGGCCTTCAGCTTCTCTGTTGGTTCTGGTGTCTCATCTTCACTCTGGGCGATACTTCATGGACTCTGCTTGAGGTTCTAGTCAGGCCCGTTTGCTGGTGTTACTACGGTGATTAAAGCAGATATTGGCACCTCTGACAGTGTGGGTCGGTACCAAGTCCTGCTGGAAAAAGAAACCAACAGCTCCATGAGGCTGGTCAGCAGAAGGAAGCATGAAGAGCTCTAAAATGTCCTGGTAGACCTGCTGAGGACTTTCCTAACACCCAGTGGACCAGAACCAGATGATATGGTACCCTTTCATCTGAAAAGAGAACTTTGGACCACTGAGCAAAAGTCTGGTTCTCCTCAGCCCAGATCAGGTGGTTCTGACATTGTCTTTGGTTCTGGACTGGTTTAACGCTAGGAATGCAACATCTTTAAAACATTTTCTGGATGTCACAAATCCTCTCGAGCACCTTTTCCTACCACCCTTTATCCCTCCACTCAACTTTCTACTAATACGCCTGGATACAGAGCAGCCAGCTTCTTTAGCGATGACGGTTTCTGACTTGAGCGTCAGTTTTCTCCATGATAATGTGGAACAGAACATTTTTCTGTATTAAAATCCTTCTGATTTTCTGAGAAACTGAATGTTGCCTCTTCTTCAGCAGGAATCATCTAAATAACAGAAATAAATCAGCCGTTAGGGAACAGATCTA
Organism: Valencia hispanica; assembly: GCA_963556495.2. NCBI lineage: Eukaryota > Metazoa > Chordata > Actinopteri > Cyprinodontiformes > Valenciidae > Valencia > Valencia hispanica. Next base: position 46,671,216 of record OY747719.1, on the reverse strand, counting down.
CATGATGAGTTTATTAACTGTAATAAGTATTAATAATATTCCAGCCTGAGCTGCAGCTGCTGACCAAACGGACCAATCAGGGAGCTTGTACATGTCCGTATCTGATTCTCCTCTTCAGGCTCTTTCCCTCTGGGTCCCTGCAGCCATTTTCTTTCCTCCTTTGCTTCACCTTGTCGGCTGTTTCTCTCCGTGGTTTATCTATGAGGCAGATAACTAAGTGTGATGAAAGATACCTACTCCTCTGTTTCTTCCTTATCCTAAACATTATGAAGTCATTTCTAATAAAGAGTTTATTTTCTGCTGTGGTTCGTCGGTTCTTCTTGCAGGAAGAACGTAACCCAGACTTAATGTTTCTTCTCCAGTTCTTTGTGCTGCTGCTGGTATTTTTAATGCTTGTGGCTGCAAACACATCAGGGTTTAATGATGCATATTATTCCATAACTTACTGTAAATCACTGTGGATTCACATCAAAGCTCTGCAGGGGGAGAAAAATATTACATTTCGCTATATTGGTCAGCGTCTGTCAGCCCGCCAAGACCGGCTCCCTATCAAGCACGGTTTTTAACTGGTTTTAAACCTTCTAAAAACTGGTTTTAACGGATTTTTAAACACCACTGACTTATTAATAACCAGGACGTTTTTTACCGGATCGTTTTAATCGGTGGGAAGCGCGGATTACTTCTCCCCCACCATGCCTCCACTCACCTGCAGACCTGGGTGTGATGGCTGCGCCAAACTTAGCCAGAGGGTTTCTGGAGCTGGAGCAGAGGATCTCAACACTCCACCAAATCCAGGACCATGAGCGCGACGTGGACATCATCTTCGGCCGGACACCATTCCCTGCCAGCCCGGCGAAGCTGTGGGGGGAGGATCCATCGCTGGGCCTCCAGGCGGACTCGGGGTGCCAAACGCCCGCGTAACATCTGCAGCAGAGGAGGACCGCTGGTTCCAGCAGGGGGCTAAACCAAAAGCCCCCATCAGCTCCACTCCGGTGCTCCAGGGTGCCCGGTTAACGGTTGGGCCAGGCCGCGGTGGAGGCGCTTGGAGCAGCCGCCACCGCTCTCCTCCAACCTGCCTGCCTCTATCAAACCGTTTCAGCGCCCTGGATGCGGATTTCCCTCCTCTGACAGCCCCTGGTCGCCGTAGCTCCGTAGGAGCGCCGCCTAATCCCTCCCAGCAGCAGGAGCAACAGCCGGACTCCCGCAGCCCCCCACGTCGCGTCAAACCCCGGGCTGCAGCCGGAACTCGCCGAGGAGGGCTCCACTTCACCCCGAACCCACGGAACGAGCCCTCGGCGCCGATTAAACATCGCTGCAGTCCTGGGGAAGCTTCTCCACCTGGCATACAGCAATTCCTGGATGGTGAACGATCCTCTGCCCAGCGCAAACATCCGCCTGCAGACCCGCCGCCCACCACACTCATCATCGGGGACTCTATCATCAGAAACGTGAGGATGAGAGGAGCCCTTACACTGTGTTTCCCTGGAGCCACTGTCACGGACATTACCGAACAGATCCTGCAGCTCATTGATCAACACAAATCTGTGAGTAAAGTTGTGATTCATGCTGGCACCAATGACATTTATAAACAGCAGACTGAGCTCCTGAAGCGTGATTTTATTCACCTTTTTAATCTTCTAGAAAACACACGTCTCTGTTTTTATTTCTGGCCCCACTCCCACTGTCGGCAGAGGAATTGGCCGTTTTAGCAGACTTTTATCCCTTAATACTTGGCTCTCCTCCATCACCGCTGTTCACAATATTGGTTTTATAGACAATTAAAAATATTTTTGGGGCAGGAAGCACCTGTTCCATCTAAATAGACAAGGGACTCGTACACTGACATTGAGCCTGGCATGTCCACGCCCCTCCCCCCCCCCTGCCCAGCTGCCCCTGCCCTTTCTGATTACTCCGCCACATCCTGATGTGCAAATGGTCCCTGCTCCTATGAACTCACCCCTGATTTTAACAGTAACTCACACACTGGACTTGGACCTTGTTCTACCTCCTTCATACCTGTTATTATCAGCAGAGAGCGGACTAAAAATCATAAACCGAACAAATGCAATCCAAATAATCTCAAAAGTTGCCAATAGCCCCACTTTCAGTAAATCATACAGTCCCTCCATCTCCAATCACTATTAATATGGCACTTTTTAATGTTCACTCTCTGCTGAACAAAACTTTTATAATAAATGATCTGATTTTAGACCATAATCTTCATTGTTTATATTTAACAGAAACTTGGCTGAGTGCAGATAACCCTGTTGTTCTTACAGAGGCCTCCCCACCTAATTTTAACTTAACTTATTCTACGAGGAGTAGCAAAAGGGGAGGCGGAACTGCTTTTATAAGTTCATCAACACTTTCTGCCAAACCTGTTTTATTTGATAACTATTTTACTTTTGAATATAATGCAAATGTGTTAGCACTCCTCAGATTTTATGTCACAATTTATAGGCCTCCTAAAAAGAGTGCACTTTTTATTCAAGAGTTTTTATCAATTTTGCACAACTCCTTTGAAATGATGATTTTAGCTGGTGATTTTAATCTACATATAGATAACCTTTTAGATCCTTTATCAACAGGTTTTTTAAACATCCTGACTTATATGGATTTTAGCCAACATGTCATGCAGCCAAGTCAACAACAAAGGACACACCCTGGACTTGGTAATCACGCATGGCCTGTCCACCCGTGTGTCCTCTGTTGTTGACTTGGCTGTCTCTGACCACTACTGTGTGTTTTTTAACATCACCAGTTTTATTCAGCAGGAGACCTCTGTGAGAACTGTCAGGAAGCGCCATCTAACCCCTGAAGTGGCTGAAGGGTTTCTGGAAATCTGTGATTTTATTGTCAAGGATTTTAACAGAAGGCTTCAGTCCACTCTTGACCGGCTTGCTCCACTACAAGTTAAAAGTTTAAAATCTAAAGCTGCAACGCCGTGGAAAAATGAAAACCTCCGAGAAATGAAGAGAAATTGTAGGGCGGCAGAGAGAAAATGGAGGAAAAGTAAAACCACAATAAACCATCAAATATACACAGATTTTCTCAAATTATACAACAAATGCAGTAAGAAATTCAAGAAATTCATACTTCTCCAAAATCATCTCGGAACATAAAAATAATTCCAAAATCCTTTTTTCCACCATTGATAAACTTTTTAACAGAGCTACTACTGCATTTCCTAAAACCCCCTTAAACACTCTTTGTGAGGAGTTCACAGACCACTTCAGAGGGAAGGTAGACGCCATCAGATGTAAGATTTTATCTTCTCAGAGTAACATGGTTTTAGACAAATCTGATCATGTGTCTCTACCAGAGGAAACGCTGGACAGTTTTGTCCTGGTAGAAGCTGGGACTCTTGATAAAGTTTTCTCCTCAGTGAGGCCCACCACATGTGTTTATGACCCGATTCCCACTTAATTTAAGCCATTTTATGAATCTTTTAGAGACAAGATTTTAACCATGATGAATTGGTCCCTTCAGACGGGGGTCTTTCCTGCCGCCTTTAAAGGGGCGGAAGTGAGGCCCCTGTTGATGAAGAGCAGTTTAGATTTTAATGATTTTAATAATTTCAGACCAGTATCTAACTTACCATTTTTAAGCAAAATTTTTGAAAAGTTTGTTTTAATTCAACTCAATGATTTTATTAACACTCATAATGTCCTGGAGAAATGTCAGTCTGGTTTTAGGGTGAACCACAGCACAGAGACGCTCTTTTAAAGATTTTAAATGATTTTAGATTTAACTATGATGCCCAGAAGGTGACAGTGTTGGTTCTACTGGATCTAAGCGCTGCCTTTGATACAGTAGACCACACTATTATTTTAATCCGTCTAAAACAGATCGGCCTCTCTGGTGATGTTCACAAATGGTTTACATCCTATCTCACAGACAGGACTTTTATGGTAAGTTTAGATACCTGCTCCTCTAGGGTCCATAGGATTACATGTGGTGTGCCCCAGGGTTCGATTTTAGGCCCAGTGCTTTTTAACCTGTATATGCTCCCTCTTGGCAGCGTCATCAGAAGACATGGAGTTAACTTTCACAGTTATGCTGATGATACACAGCTGTACATCTCCATGTCTCCCGATGACACACGGCCAATGGATGCACTTTTTAACTGCATTTTAGACATTAAATCCTGGATGGCAGAAAACTTTCTCCAGCTCAACCAGGACAAAACTGAAGTTTTAGTCATCGGTCCTGAGGCTCAGAGAGAGAAACTTTTACCAAAATTACAATCATGGTCTTTTAATTCTTCTTTACAAGTGAAGAACCTGGGCATGATTTTTGACTCTGAGCTGACTTTTATTCCTCACATAAAAAATATCACTGAAATAGGTTTTTATCACCTAAAGAACATCGCCAGAGTCGCCCCATTCTCTCTCTGGCCAACACGGAGACACGGATGCTTTTATCTCCAGTAGAATTGATTACTGTAATGCCCTGCTTTCTGGTCTTCCCAAAAATAGTATATCAGGTTTACAACTTCTACAAATCCAGCAGCACGTGTCCTGATGAAGACCAGGAGGCGGGAACATATTACACCGGTCTTAGAATCACTGCATTGGCTCCCCGTACATTTCAGGATCGACTTTAAGGTTCTTTTAATGGTTTTTAAGTGTCTTAATGGTCTTGGGCCTTCTTATCTCTCTGAACTGCTTTTACCATATAAACCTTGGTGGTTTCTGCGCTCCTCTGGCAGCCGTCTCCTTGTCACCCCAAAAGTCAGGACACACAAGCATGGTGAGGCGTCTTTCCAGTTTTAAGGCCCTCACCTCTGGAACAGGCTGCTGGAGAACCTCAGGGAACGTTCATGTTTTTAAGAGCAGGCTCAAGACTCACGTTTTTAGCTTAGCTTTTAACTGATTATTATTTATTACTGTTTGTTTAATTACTCTGCATGTTTTATATGATTATATATTTATCAGTTTTACTATTTAATCTTAGCACATTAATTTACCGTTTCTTTTTATACTTTAATTTATCTTAATCCCCGTTCCAGTGTTTCCTCTGTGGGAGCCCTCTGCCCCGGGAGCGGTGGTCGGCTGTAGCTGCCTGGGTGCTCTCCAGGTGGAGCTTGGGTGGAGGTGGGGGTCTTGGCCTTGCCTCCACTGGGCGCCCTGTGTCGGTGCCTCGGCTGCTGCTGTTAATCTACTGCTGCCGGGGCAGATGGCGTTTCCTTGCATGGTTCACCTACACTCGGCCCAATGTCCTTTTTTACTTTTTCTTTTAACTGTGTGTGTGCATGGGAGACGGGTTGGGGGGAGGGGGGTATAACTGAGATCATGCTGTTAAATCTGTGGGGGAGGGAAGGGAAGGTGGTTTTATGTGGGGTCATTTTAATCTGTAAAGCACTTTGTGATGCAACTTCTTGCATGAAAAGCGCTTTATAAATAAAGTTTGATTTGATTTGATACATTTAATTGAATTCGTATTTATTCCAGTGTGAATTTTTAGGAAAAATATTAAAGCGCCTCTTTTTTATGTACTTCATTGTGAGATGCTGTGTCTCCATCTAGTGGCTGTAGGGTTGAACTGCATCCAGACAATACTTGGATACCCTGTGCAGCGTGTGGACAGCTCAATCCATCTATCCATCATCTCTACCTGCTCACCTACGTACCTGTCCTCTGCAGTGATTGGCCGAGAGGTGGGGTCAACCTTGGAGAAGTCTCTAGTCCATCCCAGGACAACTCAGAGACACAGGACAGACAACCGCGCACACACTCATACCGAAGGCAAAATTTAGTGACCAATTAGCCTGGCAGTCGTGTTTTTGGACCGTACCTGGAGGGAATCCAAGCGTACACACGATCAGTTAATTGGATATTTGTGATCCTGATCCTCCAGGAGAACCTCGAGCTTTAGATCAACCAAACAAAACATTGGTTCGGCCTCCATGTCTCCTGTCAGAGGCCGGGGTACGTGGGTCACCAGATGATCTGAGGACCAAACTGTGATGACCGGGTCAGAACATTTCCACAGCTGCAACTCTGTGGGGTGTTTCCAGCCTGCAGGTGGTTCTGGTCCGATAGAAGAGCTGCTGAACTGGACTTCTTATCGCCAGAGACTCTGCAGCTGCAGTCCATGTCTACCACCCTAAACCGAACCATGGAGCGATGGGCGGTAGGGCGCCGGTCACACCTGGAGAGCAAAATTCCTGGGAAAAAAAGACATTAAGAACAAAATTATGTTTGGACAACGTTTCTAGAGCGTTAGTTCCCAAAGTTGGGGTCGGGATCAACCTTGGGGTCACAGACATGCAAGTGCGGGGTCTTGAGATCTTCTTGAGAAAATAATGTAAATACTAGAAATAGCAAAGAGAAAGCATCTGCATTTAATAAATAGGTCATGATGTTCAGGAGGCAAAGATAGAAAACACAAATGTGTTCAAAAACATCTCTTTATTGATAGCAGTTGCCATGGATACCACCACTGGCTTTAGATTCACTAAACGGAAAGCAAATATAGATGTTAGTGAGGCCTCTCCTCCAGCAGTTCAAACCACATCTTTGTTCTGACCTCTGGTTTCTGCAGCAGGACACGCACACATCCAGAGGTTCAGCTTGAGCTCTTGCTGTTCTTCTTCTTCCTTTTCTTCAGGACCTGCTTGGTCGACGAGGCGGCTGGTTTGGTTGAGCCTTCGGAAGGTTGGGTGTACCTCCCTGGTACTGGTTCTGGCCCACTGACCTGAACGTCTTCCACTGGGAGAACCGGTTTCACCTCACTGGTCTCCTCCAGACTCTCTGTCTTTAAAGCTTCTGGCTCCGGATCCACCGTGGCTGGTTCTGGATCCACCATGGCTGGTTCCGGATCCACCGTGGCTGGTTCTGGATCCACCGTGGCTGGTTCCGGATCCACCGTGGCTGGTTCTGGATCCACCTTGGCTGGTTCTGGGGTTGGTGCTTCAGACTGTTGGACGTGTTCGTCTCTTTCGGCTTGGTGCGCCTCTCCGACCTGGACCTGTGTCTGAGCCTGGCCCACCTCTGGCGATGCCACAGGGTCTGTTGGTTCTGGAGCCTCCAGCAGAACCACAGATGGATCCTGAACCTTCTCCTCCACTCGATCAGGCACGGGAACCGGACCTTGTTTGACCTCAGTTTTAGTTTTGAACTGAACGATGGCGGAGACGACCACATCGTCTTCAGCATCCGGCTCATTTGTCTCCTCATTCTCCTCGTTGCCTTCAGGCGTTGCCAACAGGGAGGCGGCGAACTCCTGCAGCTTGGCCTGCTCCTCCCTCAGACGGGCGATGCTGGACATCAGAACCGGGTCCTCTTCTTGGAGCTCCTGGAGCCCCTCGAGGTCCGGGACGGCGGGGGCTTGGTCAGAGACATCCGAGTTCTCGCTGAGGTCGGATAACTTGGATGAGATGCCGGCGTTGGCAAGGCGAACCTCTCTGATCTTGTCGTAGAGCCCTTTCCTCTCTTCCTGCAGAGCGTGACACAGCTTCTCCAACTTCTGGATCTTCAGGACGAACCGGTCGTACTCTCTGCCTTTCTCCGTTCTCTGTTAGAAGAAGAAGCAACAAGGTGGAGAAAGTCAAAAGCATAAAATGGACAAGTGGATTTTAGACGGCTGATACTGATGGTTTTCTTGTGACTGGATAATCGTACTGGGATTGTAGTTCAGATGTTTTAAGTTCTAGCCTCTGAGGTAAGTGGACATTTAAACTTCTGCATTTGATTCCTACCAAACTGATCCAGTGAATTTCTACGTCTCTGCAGATCTTCTGCTTTGCATGAAGCATGTTTAGAGACTATCGTCCCAGTGACATAACGACCCATCCTTCCTTCGACGGTGTATAACATCTACACCACCCAACGGTGCATGGCGAATGATCACCGCTCATTGGTCAGTACAACAGTTCGTTACCATAGAAACTGGACAAACACTGATGGACCGGCATCACTACTGACTCGGGTATCTGGAAAAAGACTTTAAATCCTCCAGACCAGAGGAACCAGTTTAGTTTCACTGTCTATTTTAGATAATTGATGATCACTTCTGAAACAAAAGCAAGGATGACTGCGGAAACATGGAGGTGGGAAACGACCGTGTGGTCGTAAGAAGTAGGCGGGACTTCTGAAGGTGACCCGGGCGGATTTCTCCTCATCCATGTCTGCTCGAACCACCACAGGATCATGAGACGAGGGTTGTGTCGAAACTTGGACAACGACTGCCAGCTGAGTCGGCAGCGAGGACGTTTCTTTAGTTTGGTTTGACTTCATGTGTCGGCACAAAACATCTGCAGATCATTTTACCGATCAAGAATTAATAGGGACGTAACGGTACATGTATCCGTATTCCGATGTTTCGGTACGGAACGTTCTGTATGCCATCGTTGCACTTTAGCCAGAAACACATGCGACTAGCCTAGCCTCCTGCTAGCAGAAGTTATGGCCAGCGGCTCTTTAATTGAGAGCAGGAGGTTGAATGGCCGCTTCTCAAAACCTCCAGTTTTTAAAAAAAAATTATTATTCTTTTTTAAACAGCGACGGTGTAAAATATACATTAACCTCAAGGGGAGAGATGCATTGTACCAGGTTATAGCTCAAGTGCTAATTTCCACCCGCAGTCCCTGGGTAGGCTGATGTTAAGAAGGGTGAAGTGTCTTGCCCAAGGACACAACGACTGAGACGGACGGAGCTGGGGCTCGAACCGGCAACCCTACGGTTAAAAGACGGTCGTCCCACACTTTGGCAACACTTCGTCTCTTCCCGGTGTTACACAGCAACGCGTTTTCATGTTAGCTGGTTACCAACGGTAGTGTCGGTGGTTGCTGCTAGCAACTGCAGATGATAGGACCCCGCTTAGCTGCCCTTGTTGGTGCCTTAACTTAGCAATGAAGTATCTTCCAGGAATTAGTCGGTGACGTTTGCGTTGTTTTGCAACAGCTGAATGCTGAACGGAGGGAGCTCCGCCCCCACCACAGTGTCACACATAAATACTAAAATAAAGTTATTTATCTAATATCATCTTTTGTTTTCATGCAGACAAAATGTATAAAAGGTCAAATAAAAACAGAAAAAACCAAGAGAAACTTCGGGGTTAGAAACCGCGGCTCCTCTGCAGCGGTGATTAAACCATTAGTGCGCTGTAGCTCCGCCCACCTCACCTGTATAACTCAGGCAGCATCCTGTTGACACAGACAGCAGGGCAGTCTGAAGTATTCATTTCATGTCCCAGATTGTCTCAACTTTGGCAGGAAGTTAGAGTATCGATGTTGAGGTTTCATAAAAATAAAATATTTAAACTGTTGTTTATTTATTTTTTACGGTTATTTATTTATTTTATATATTATTATATACATTTTAAAATGATCTGAGAACATTGTTGGGAAATTCACTGCAAGTACAGTTTGATTTTAAATGTCATTACACAAAAACCTTTTTTGTCCGAAAATGAACTGTGAAACTGAAACCAAGGCTTCAAGATTTTTGGCGCAACGTTATGCCCCTAATAATTAATCCCTCCAAACTTTCCTACTGCATGTTTACCCACCAGAATTATCTACAGCTTGTTTCTTCTTGGCGTCTGAGCAAATTGATTACTCCTCCATCCACCTCATGTGTAGCGTTAGCTTGAAGTGACTCTTTAGAGCCGAGGTGTTTGTTGTTGCAGACAGCTACGTTAGTGTAAAACACCGACTGATTATGTGGAGAAGAAGTGAGACTTTCAGCTGCTTCCATGTTTTATAGAACCACCACAGCTCGCTGGTTTATAGAACCGTAAAAACCCCTGAAAGCTGGTGAAACCCAGAAGACATGGACTCGACTCCAAAGTATCAGACGATCCTTCAGATTCACACCTGAGACAAAGTTTCATCACATCAACTCTGCAGCATTTTCAGTTCGGATTTGGTTCTGGTCCAGTCGGCTTCCTCCACCTACCTCCTCGATCATGTCGATCAGAGTCTTGTTGCAGTTCTCGAACCTGCTCTTCCAAAGGTTTGCCTCCTTCTCCACCTTCTTCATCTTTTCTGTCATCTAAGAAAAAAAAAAGGTAGAAAGGTTGTTTTCCCCAGAATAAAAACTGTTTATGATGAATATTTGATCACCTCATGGTGAACATCTGGACTGGATCGGAGCTCCAGGGGGCTCCACTCACGTTGTCCATCTCGTTTTTGAAGCGGACGTAGATTTCGTTGCTCTTGGCCAGCGTTGCTTGAAACTCGTCGAACTTCTGAGCGTAGAGGGTCAGCTGTGGACGGACGAGGAGAAGAAGTCAACATGTCTCCAGCTGTGGAGCTCACAGGTGTTTCCACCTGGTTGTAGATGAACGGGTTTTCCTATCATGCAGGAATCACACAGAGAGTTTGTCCTGTCTGCTTTTATTTTCATGCACATGTGAAAACGTTGGTTCAGGGATGAACAGAGGTGCTGAAGTTTCTGCTTTCTGCACCGGAGGAGAACCTCCTAATGAGGTCTGGATTTCATTTCCTCCTGAACTGAAATAAAAATGGCCTTAAAAGGATCTCAGTTTTACTTTGGGTCAGAACTTCCTTACGGATGTTCGAGATGAGAGCCATTCAGGATGCTCCACATTTTGTCCAGTTCCACAAAATTTTATTTGTGCAGAGTCCAGATGTTCTGGTTCTGGTCTCAGAGGTTCTCCAGAGAACATCGAGCCTCATGGAGACCGAGGGACCCCGCAGCAGGTCGGGGAGGAGGTTCCGGTCCAGTTTAAAGCAGGGTTAGGTTCTAGTCCTTTCAATCCATCATCTGGACCTTGAGAGAGGTTGGACCTCCTGCAGACCTACCAGGACCAGGACCAACTGGAGTGACAGCAGAGCTTTAATCAGAGAAGCTCTGGAGGAGCTGCAGAGATCCACACTCCTTTATAGAAGCGTGACAAGAAGAAATCCAGAAGAAGTCCTGTTTGCAGTTTGTTATAAGCATGAAGACGTCAGACAGAGACCAGAACTGGAGGAAAACTAACCCTGTTCATCACCATGAACACATCATCCCCATAGTGAAGCATGGTGGTGGCAGCATCATGCTGTGGAAAGCTGGATGGAGCCTAAATCCGGAAAAAGACCTGAGGCTGGGGTGGAGGTTCATCTTCCAGCAGGACGACCACCCTGAACATCCAGCCAGAGATATTATGGGATGGTTAAGATCAGAGCAGATTCATGGGTTGGAAAGGCCTAGTCAAAGTCCAGACCTGAAGTGAGCCCTGACTGAGCTGGTGGAGAGCAACCCAGAATACCTGCAGGCAGAGGAAGTTCGGACTCATGGGGGCTGAATATAAAAGCGCTCCACACTTTTCAGATGTTTATTAGTAAAAATGTTGAACCATCAGAACATTTCTGAGTTGGTCCGCCACTGAAGATCCCAATGAATCAAAGTTTGTAGTTGGAACGGGACAAAACGTGGGTGTGAATACTTTAGCTCTGTGTTTGGTTCAGCTGTTATAAATCGTCTGTCTGACTCTGAGCTTCTGCAACAATCCTCCCAGGGTGTGGTCAGATGGGGCACATCCTCTCTAATGTGGCCCGTCATGGTTCCGTCAGCGGGCCTCTGTGACGCCTGTCCACCCATCATGGCAGGTCGTTCATGCAAACCCACAATGTGACCTCCGGGTCTCCACCGCTGCCCTCTGGTGGCTGTTCCAGCTCTGCTCTTCCTGCTGAGCTGCTTTTTGAGTAAACCTGCTGATGCAGCTAAAGATTTTCTTTTACATTTTCATTAAGTTTTTTTTTCCTGCACAGTCAAAAAATATAAAAAAAAAAAAAAAGATGCAAGCCGTCTGGGAAGAACCCATCTGGAGAGAAGAAGAAGCATGTGAAGAGGAGCCCATCAGCAGCTCATCTAGGAGGCGAAACATCTGCAGCAGCTACATGAAGTCTGAACCGTGCTACCTGTCCAGGTGGTCTGGCGGTGAATATTCACCTGTGCCTGCATGATAGTCGCCTGCTCTCTGAGAGTCTTAGCCTGCAGTTTCCACTCAGCAGCCTGAACCAGTAACTGGTTAGAAGGGAACAGAAACAGACACCCGGTTACAGACGGTTTTTACCTTCTTCTTCATGTCCAGCTCCTGCTCCTTCATAGCGAAGCATTTCTTTGTTTTGTCAATAGCCTCCCTAAGCAACTACGGCAACAGAGACAACACACAGTCAATGTGCGTGGCCTTCACTCAGTCACAGGAACACATGGAAACACATTAGGAGATATATTCGTCTAAGAGATGAATACATGCAACATGTCAGAGAGTTTGCATAAATACCCTTCGATGCGTTTTAGAATGATTTCATGTTCTAATCTGTTTTCCTCTGCAGCTGCATCATCCTCATCATCGGTTTCCTGCACTGCTGAGTGTGGTGATGGCCCAGACGTATTCAGTGCCGTTTGTAAAGTTACACATTAAAAAGCTTAGCTGCAATAATTTGGGTTATTTAGCCTGTCACAAGGAAATAAATGGGGGTTCATTTTTCAAAGTTACAAATGCGTGCATGTTATTTATTCATTTATAAATGTCACAGTTTCAAACTAAATATTTGGTTTACAAATTAAATATTTCGCTTGCTAGTCTAAATGTTTAGCTCCAAGCTTAACATTTAGCTTTTCAACTAAATATTCTTTCTATAAAATAAATGTTTAACTTTGAACTATATTCTTAGTTAGCAAGCTAACATGCTATTACTTGCGGATAAACGGAAGTGGACTACCAAAATAAAAGCTGGGCTTTGCAAACATCGGTATAAACTGATGGCGAGACTAAAAGTTAGCTCTTTATCATTGTTTATTTTCCTCCCAACATTTCCATCATTTCATCTTAAAACGTAGGATGAGTTGTTTAAACGGCAACAGGTTTTGAAATAAATATTCAGCTTGTCATCCTAGTATGTAGATTAAAGCTAAATATGTAATTTGTAAAAATATTTTGCTATTTACCTTAATATTTAGTTCAGAGCAAAATACTTAGCTTGCTAGTCTAAATATTTCGCTTGCTAGCAAAATATTTAGACTAGCAAGCTAAACATTTAGCTTGTCAACTAAATCTTCCGTCTACAAAATAAATATTTAACTTCGAACTATATACTTAGTTAGCAACCTAAATATTTAACCAGCAAACTAAACTGGCTAGCTAAATATTTAGCTTCGAAATAAACACTTAGCTCATAGCTAATATTTAGCTAAAATGCTATTATTTGCCAGCGGAAGTGGACTACCAAAATAAAAGCTGGGCATTGCAAACATCGGTATAAACTGCTGGCGAGACTAAAAGTTAGCTCTTTATCATTGTTTATTTTCCTCCCAACATTTCCATCATTTCATCTTAAAACGTAGGATGAGTTGTTTAAACGGCAACAGGTTTTGAACTAAATATTCAGCTTGTCATCCTAATATGTATATTAAAGCTAAATATGTAATTTGTAAAAATATTTTGCTATTTACCTTAATATTTAGCTAAATATTTAGTTGCGAGTTAAATATTTACTTTGAGGCTATATATTTAGCTAGCCACTTTAGCTTGTTAGCAAAATATTTAGCTTCAAACTAAATATTCAGCTTATCCTAATATGTAGATTAAAGCTAAATATCTAATTTGTAAATAAATAGTTAGCTTTTTACCTAAATAATTAGTTCAGAGCAAAATAGTTCGCATGCTAGTCTAAATATTTAGCTCCAAGCTAAACATTTAGCTTGTCAACTAAATCTTCTGTCTACAAAATAAATATTTAACTTCGAACTATATTCTGAGTTAGCAAGCTAAATATTTAACTAGCAAACTAAACTGGCTAGCTAAATATTTAATTGTGAGTTAAATATTTACTTTGAAGCTATATATTTAGCTAGCCACTTTAGCTTGTTAGCTAAATATTTAGCTTCAAACTAAATATTCAGCCTATCTTAATATGTAGATTAAAGCTAAATATGTAATTTGTAAAATAAATAGTTAGCTTTTTACCTAAATAATTAGTTCAGAGTTAAATATTTAGCTTGCTAACTAAATATGTAGTTTGAAACAAAATATGTAATTTGTAAAATAAATATTTTGCTTTTTACCCTAATAATTAGTTCAGAGTTACATAATTAGCTTGCTAACTAAATATTTAGTTTGAAACTGACACATAAAATGAATAAATAAATAAAATCGACGCAAATATGACTTTGAAAAAGTAACCCCAATTTTTTAAACTGACAGGCTAAATAACCCAAAGTATTGCTGTTCATTTTTGACTATGTCGTTTTACAAACGGCTCCCCATACAGACGAGGCGTCTCAGCCGGTTTCTACTCACGTATTCCTTCTCCCGCTTGTGCTTCTCCTCGGCCTCGGCCAGCAGAGCGTTGGCCTGCTGCAGCTTGGCCTCGGTCAGTTTGTGCTGGAGGTCCCGGTGCTTGTTGATCTTCTCCAAACTCTGCAGGACATCAGAGGAGTCGGTTAGGGCCGTAAAAGGCTGACGAGGGTCCAGATGAGCAGCAGCCTCACCTCGAAACGTTCGACAACTACTATTCAGTTTGTTTTTAAACTGAAAAAAACCACAGATGGAGCAAATCTCAGCTTCCATTCAAGAAGTTTATGTTTTATAGGAATCTGGGAGTGATCCGTAACTTCCCTGGAGTATAAATCCAGGCATTCTTCAAAATGGGATAGACAAGAGAACATGCTAGTGCAGTGAGTGAGATTTGTGATCTTCATCAGTCTGCTGGTCTAAACTGGTCCAGATATGTAGACAGTTTAAACCAGCTGGACCTGAGACAACCGGGCTGGACCAGAACCTGAGTTTCTCTCCCCTCACTCAGACAGGAGGACGGTGAGGGAAGGTAGAAACGTCTCCATGACAACCATCAGACTACCTGTATGACAGGTGGACCTGGGTATCCATTCAAACTTAAAGAATCGATTCGATTCCGATTCTCCAGAGTTAGAATCAATTATCACGATCCGATCCGTTCCAGCTCAATATTGATACGGGCCAGTGCTATTAAAAACGATTGTTAATTATATCCCTGTAATTCAACGACGCAACACTGGGTGGAGCTAGAGTTCACCGGGGGCGGGGGGGACTGTATTAACCATTTCAGACCTTAAAATGGCCGTCTGGAGTTTTTTCCCTTCTATTCTAGCTGTAAAAAGGGAAAACAATGTTAAACTATTACATGGGTTTTTGGGCGTACGAATCGATTTTTAGGAATTGTTATAACAGCACTAGTGACGGGAAATATCTGTTCTGTCCTGCCATCACGAACATCAACTCTGCTGGCACTTTAACCGGACCTGTGAGCTTTTGGTCCAATCAGACTCATGTAGAACTTCTCGGCATCAAGAACTCCAGGTGGTTCTGCTGTGAAGCTAAAGAGGAACATGTGGAGAAGCTCCTCGTGCCTATTGTTAGCTACGGTGGAGGATCTGTGAGGCTGTGGGCCCGGTTCTCTTCTAAAGAACCATGTCAGAGTCTATGGCAACACCAGAACATCTGGAGGCCTCTGGCAGGGCTGTTTATGGGTGGAGCGCTCCTGAACTTCTTTTATTAACTGAATTTAGTTTCCCAGGAGGAAAGAATGAAAAGTTCAGCTCGACTCGAATAATTTCACATCTTTAAATTGAACTTGAGTAGAAAGCAGCTTCCTGATGTCTTAGTTTGGGGCGACCGTGACTCAGGCGGTAGGAATGTTTCCTATACTGGTTGGTGTGCCTCAGGGCGGCTGAATCAATGACTGAATGTAGTGTAAGGCGCTTCGTGGTCATCTGGCTGAAAAAGCGCTATACAAATGCAGGCCATTTTGTTCAGCTCAGCCTGACCTCCTCTTCCTCTTCCTCTCACCTCCTCCCTCCGCTCGTACTGGTTCATGAGGCTCTCCAGTTTGTCGGTCAGGTTGGCGTTCTCCTGGCACAGCTTGTCGTTGCGGCCGCTGTGCTGCTCGATCTGAGCCTGGATCTCCGTCAGCGTCTCCTGGAAGTGGTTGGTGATGTCGCTCCTCTTCTGCTCGTCCTCCCTGCAGCGCCGCAGAGTCTCCTCCTGCGGGAGAAACGGAGGCATGGGTCAACGCTCGGCCTGCTGGTTCATTGTGGGTCTGAAAAAACGATTTAGTGAAGATGAGGCTGAAGAAAAGTGCAGGAATGTGTAGCGGAAGTGATTTCCTACTGTAGCTGTAGAAGAATTTAGATATGATGAATCTATCCTTTTAATAAACGGATACGAACCACAGGACTTTAAGGTCGCTGTAATTAAACCTTTACTCAAGAAACCTTCCCTTGATCAAGATGACTTAGTGAATTACAGACCTATATCTAACCTTCCTTATCCAAAGTCCTTGAGAAAATTGTTGCTAATCAAGCCTGTGAGCATCTAAACAGTATCGAGCTGTTTGAAGAGTTTCAGTCAGGTTTTAGAGCTCATCATAGCACTGAAACAGCACTGGTGAAGGTTACTAATGATATTCTCATGGCCTCAGATAATGGATTGGTGTCTGTTCTGGTTTTGTTAGATCTCAGTGCTGCTTTTGACACAGTCGATCATAATATTCTCTTAGAAAGGCTTGAACATGTTGCAGGGATCAAAGGAACAGCACTAGGCTGGTTTAAATCATATTTGTCTGATAGATTCCAGTTTGTTCATCTAAATGATAAATCATCTTCACTCTCAAGGGTTACTTGTGGAGTTCCACAGGGTTCTCTGCTTGGACCAATTCTGTTCACCACATATATGCTTCCAATTGGTAGAATCATTTGACAGCATGGGATAAATTTCCACAGTTATGCAGATGATACACAACTATATTTATCCATAAATCCTGATGAACCCAGTCAGTTAGGTAGATTACAGGCATGTCTGGAAGACATAAAAACATGGATGAATCTAAACTTTTTGCTTTTAAATTCTGACAAGACAGAAGTTTCTGTCTTTGGACCAGAAGTTCTAAAAAAGAAACTGAGTAATCTAGATACTCTGCGTTATTTTTGACCAAGACTTGACATTTAAATCCCATATTAAACAGGTTTCTAGGATTTCTTTCTTTCACCTCCGGAATATTACTAAAATTAGAAACATCCTGTCCAGGAGTGATGCTGAGAAACTAGTCCATGCATTTGTTACCTCAAGGCTGGACTACTGTAATTCTTTACTATCAGGAACTCAAGGGTTACTTGTGGAGTACCACAGGGCTCTGTGCTTGGACCAGTTCTTTTTACTATATATATCTACTATATATAACTAAATATTTAGTTTGAAACTGTGACATTTATAAATGAATAAATAACATGGATCCAAATATGACTTTTAAAAAATTAGCCTCCAGTTTTTTCCTCCTATGCAGGCTAAATAACCCAAACTATTGCTGTTCATTTTTGACTGTGTGTAACTGTATAAAATACCCCATAGTAGAAGGCTTCATGTTTTAGATCAGGGGTCTCCAACCCTGGTCCTTGAGATCTACTGTCCTGCAGGTTTTAGATGCATTCCTGCTCCAACAGCTGACTCATATAAATAGCTTGTTAGCAGGTCTTTGCCAAACTTGATTGAATTCAATTGAAAAATACTTTATTGATCCCAGAGGGAAATTAAGTGTTGGTATAGCTCATATAATTAATTCTTTAAGGAGTTGTTGTAGATGATGATGGCTGTGGGCAGGAAGGATTTCCTGTAGCGGTCTGTGTTGCAGCGAAACTGAAGAAGCCTCTGACTGAAGACGCTCTGTTGTTGTATGACAGTCTCATGAAGAGGATGCTCAGGGTTGTCCATATTGTTTTTGATTTTGTGAAGAATCCTTCTTTGCATCATCATCTCCAGATGTTCCACAGTCGTCCCCAGAACAGAACCAGAACCTTCTTTATCAGGTTGTTGAGCCTTTTTAAGTCCCTAGCTCTGATGCTGCTACCCCAACAGATGACGGCTGAAGAGATTACTCTCTCCACAACAGACTTGTAGAAGATCTGCAGCATCTTGCTGCAAACCTTGAAGGACCTAAGCTTCCTCCAGAAGTCCAGTCTGCTCTGTCCCTTCTTGTAGACGGCTTCACTGTTCAGCCTCCAGTCCAGTCTGTTGTCAAGGTGAACTCTGAGGTATTTATATTCCTCAACCACCTCCACTTCTTCTCCCATGATGGAAACAGAGTTTGACTTATCCCTGTTTCTTCTGAAATCTACAATCATCTCCTTTGTTTTGTTCACATTCAAGGTGAGACGATTGTTTCCACACCATGTCACAAAGCGGTCCACCAGCTCTCTGGATTCAGCTTCTTGTCCATCTCTGATACACCTGAGTATTTCTGCAGATGACAGGTCTCTGATTTGTACTGGAAGTCTGGAGATGGCTTGAACTTCCTCTTTCTCTGTCTCCTTTTTGCTCCTGCTCTGCATCCTCATCTCCTCCTTCTCAACTCATCAGGGATTTGTGGCTTCAGTTGAGGTATTATTTCAGCTTTTGCGATGTTAATCAGCTGCTCCCGGCTGTAAACCACATTGTTGCCATGGTTACGCATCATAACTAATTGTCAAAAAGGGAAAAATTTACAGCAAAAATCCTTCCAGCTTCACAGCACCAAAAACTAGAAAGTATACAGGTATAAAAAATGCAATCTTTAAGAAAAAAGAGGAACCAATGTACAAAAAACCAAAACTTAATATGTAGCCAACAGAAACACTCCAACATGCAGCGCATTTCTAGAATTATGGCAGCTGAAGAGGTTTTCCCCTCGGTTGATTCTGCTGTTGGAGCAGGGTTGCATCTAAACCCTGCAGTACAGTAGATCTCGAGGACCAAGGTTGGAGACCCCTGATCTAGATGTTCTCCAGTGGATTTATTTCCTCAGCCTGGTTTCCACTTAAATCCTGGATGTTGTTGCAGATGTATGCCATCCAAGCACTAATGGTTCAGCTGAGAACGCTAAACTGATAAAATTGAATCTCGAATCTCCTGCAGACGTCTTGAACTGTGTGTCTCAGCACTGCAGTCTCTGGTTCTCCTGGTTGAAATCTCATCATTGAGCCAGGAAGCAGCAGCTCTCCATAAGGTCCAGTCCCTGTCAGGGAAGGAGAGCTCCAAGGCTGTGTACTCAGACCACATCTCTTTATCCAAACCCCCTTCTAATTAGCAGTGAGATATATAAACGGTATGAGGTAGAAATTATATACATTTAGCCAAAGGTAGAGATTTTCACTATACCGGCCTACTGCAACTGTGCATTTTGATGATGTCATCAAGCTGTGCTTGTGTACTCTGTACCAGATATACAAGGAGGATAAATACTGATGTTCAGTGTTCGTCTTTACTCTACACATTGCTAGTTTCAAAATTTGTTGTTTTCCATTTAACAGGAAAAGAAAAGATGTTGAACTTGAAGCATTTTTGATTGAAAGTTGTGCAACTTTACTTTTGTGTGATATTACATTTATAAACTTTGTGTTTTCATACCATTTAGCTTTTAATTTTTTCAAAAATATCTACATCTTTATTCATGTTGTGAGAATTTTTGTGTTGCACTTTTTGGAAAAAGATTTAAATGTTTTTTAATGCATTTTACACAATAAATGTTCTTTTAAATGGCGTTCTAAATTTTTTTGAAGTTGTTCTGCTGCGACGTATCTGGGAAGTGAGAATGTTCATAAACTGTCATTTTGACATATATAAAGAAAAGAATATATCACAATATATATCGTTACTGCACACGCTTTAGATTATATCGCAAAACAGATTGGAGACCATATCACGCAGCCTTACTCCCAATCCAATATTCCTCCATACTCTGCTGAAACCTACATACCAGGCCTACTGTATATTAATCTGCAACATTCCCTCAGCTGGTTGTGGATAAATTGTGCAGATGATGAACCCGTCCGTACCCTCAGCGTGCTGTAATGAGCCTGCAGATCTCTGCAGAGATCCTCCAGCTTGCTGCGAGCTGCGACGCTGCTGCGCCGCTCCTCCAGCAGGATGCAGAGCTTCTGCTGCAGGGAGCTCATCCTCTGCTCCTCACCGCGCCGCAGCGCCGCCTGCAGAAACACAGCGCTGGGATTGATGTGACCCATGCTGGAGACTCATCTGTACGACCGGGGATGTTCTCACCAGTTCAGCGTACTTCTGGACCAGCTCGTCCAGTTTCTCCTCAGGAGATGCCAGGTTGCTCAGGCTCTGCTTGACGAGAGAGACGTCTGCAGAGGGAAGGTCAGATCTTCACGTGTTCGATTTGACATTGTTTACTGAGATCATCTGGGTGTCTCACCTGTCCCCACGTCCCCTTTCACCTCCTCCTTCGTCTTATCCGTCTCCATGTCCACAACAACCTGTTGGACCCAACATCACAAACATTTTCCACATGACCGAGAGGCAGCAGGAGTGGAGCTAAACGTCAGACCCACCGGTTTGTCCAGGAGGACGTCTGCAGAGCCGTGAGCCCTGAGGATGACCTGCAGCCGCCGGCTGAACTCCTCCATCGGGTCGAAGGAGTCCGCTTCTCCATCCAAACTCCCGTTTTCCAGCGAAGACGCCTCGTCGGGTCGGTCCGGCGCCAGCAGCTCGGCTGCTTTCACTGACGTCTCCATCCTCGGTTACTGATTGACAACAGTGATGCGCCTCATTAGGAAGTGTTTTATTACAGGGTCAATACTGCTTCAGCAGCTTCCAAAAGTCTTCACACCCCTTTCAATTCTCCACCTGCTGTCTCGTCTCAACCACAAACGTTAAAGGTGTATTGGGACGGAAAGCTGCGCAAGCATAATGGAGACCAAGGAACCCAGCATGATCAGGTGACTAAACGCAGCTGGTTCCTGGATTTCAGAGTAAAGGAGGTAAACACCAATGCACACCACACTTTTCAGCTTTTTTTTCCTTCCATCGCTTTGATGCAAAAAAATTCAATAAAACCAGAGCGGGACGTGTGGAAAACTTTCAGGGGTGGGAATAATTTTGCCAATCTAAAACATTAAATGCATTGCGGGGTTCTGGGGAAACAGTCCTTCATTCCAGATGATGTTCCTGCCGGCGTCTTATCTGACCCCCATGAGTCTGTTTTTCAGCTGCGATCCTCGTTTTATCTGTCACGTTTAAAATTAGCCATGTGACAGCACACACACACACACCTGCTGTTGTGTCATCTATTCTGAGGACCTCCAAATATGGCGGCCCTGCCTGCAGGAGGCTCAACATGGAGGAACGCCCAGATTTCTAAGTCAGAATCACAGTTTTCTCTCTTTTTAAAAAAATCTCTGATTCATGTGGTTCAGCTCCTGTTCTGACCCCCATGACCTCCGGCATGACCCCAACCTGGAGCCAGCGAGGATCTAGTCCCGCCCATTGCAATAAACCACCAATCACAGCGCCTCCTGCAGGATTTCAACATGTTGACAGAGTAACTTGATAAATTACTTGTTTACCTGATGAAGACGTTCTCAGATAACACCTGTGACGTCTGCTAGGTTTTAATAAAATGTCTTAAACTCTTCAACAAACTGTAGAAATAATGTTTGGTCTTAAAGATCAGCCGGAAGGAGCAAATAAAACCCATTGTGGTTAAAAAGAAGCAGCTCTGTGCTGCGGAACTGAGAGAAATTAAGCTTCATGAAAACTCCTCAGAAATATCATTAAAAATAAACAAATCTATTAGCAAGAACATTTGGATCGGAGGTTAAAAGTCTTACCAGGGTGCGGGTGGTGAAGAAGAAGAGGTGAAGAGGAGAAGGCAGCAGGCAGAGGAAGGTCAGGAGGAGGAGGAGGAGGGTCCTGGTGACGAGAAAAGCAACAGCTGATCCCTAAAATAAACCCAAGATAATCAGCTCGGGGCCACATGAGGGAGCTGCGGTCCTCAATATTCCCAGCATTCCCTGGGAATTTTATTCATTTACTTATTAGTATTATTTTTAATATAATATTTTATTTATTGTTTACATTTTATTTTTTCCCTTGGAATTTAAACATCAGAAGATCCTCAGATGTCAATTAAAGGTCCCAGGTATTTATTTTATTATTCTTTATTATTTAGATTTTCTATGTTTTTATTATTATGTTTTAATTTTTAATAATTGCTTTATTGTATTATATGTATTTTTCTCTGGGAATTTAAAACTTAGATCATCAAAGATGTCACAAAAAGGTACCAGGTATTTATTTGGATATTCTTTATTATTTTATTTATTTTGATTTTTTATGTTTTTATTATTGCATTTTAAGTTTTGTAATTGCTTTATTTTATAAAATTTATTTTTCCCTAGGAATTTAAACATCAGAAGATCATCTGATGTCAGAAAAAGGTACCAGGTATTTATTTTTATATTATTTATTATTTTATCTATTTTGGTTTTTTATTATTACATTTTAAGTTTTGTAATTGCTTTATTTTATATGTATTTTTCCCTGGAAATCTAAACAATCAGATGTCAGAAAAAGGTACCAGGTATTTATTTTTATATTCGTTATTATTTTATTTATTTATATTTTTTATTATGTTTTAATTTTTGTAATTGCTTTATTTTATTATATGTCATTTTCTCTGGGAATCTAAACATCAGAAGATCATCAGATGTCAGAAAAAGGTACCAGGTATTTATTTTTATATTCGTTATTATTTTATTTATTTATATTTTTTATGTTTTTATTATTATGTTTTAATTTTTGTAATTGCTTTATTTTATTATATGTATTTTTCTCTGGGAATCTAAACATCAGAAGATCCTCAGATGTCACAAAAAAAGGTCGCAGGTATTAATTTTATTATTTTATTTTATTCTTTAGATTTTTTATGTTTTTATTGTTACGTTAAAATTTTTGTAATTGCTTTATTTTTATCATATGTATTTTTCCCTGGGAGTTTAAATATCAGACGTCACCTGAAGGCTCCAGGTCTTATTCTATTTATTTCATTCTTGGAGGCAATAGAAGCCAAACATATGGGAAGATATTTATGTAACAAATTGAAAGAAATATTACAATCCCTGCTTAATGTCTTCATATACGTCTAATTTATTCTTCTAAATCTTGTTTATTTTTATTTAAATTATATTTTGATCATCTAAGTTCTATTTGAAACTGTTAGGATCTTTAGGTGTTTATGATTTTCAGTTATTTAATTTCTTCATCCACTTTACCTTATCCTTTTAGTTTAAGGATCGTTAGGGGTTTGTATGGTTTGAGTTTCCTCCTACTTAGTGTTTTTCCTTCCAGTACGTTTTCTCCTCCTTTCTTCTTTTACCCTCAGATGTTTGTACTTTGAGTTTCTCTTGTATTTCTGTCATTCCTTATTTATTTACTTAGGTCTCATCTCAGATATTCTTGCGTTAGTTCTTCTTATCAATGTTAGGTTCTGTAGTGACTTTTATTTTATTGTGTTTTACCTTTTATTAGTTATTTCTTTATCTCATCTGTTGGTTCTGCTTTACTTGATTTCCTTATCCAATCCTCTTCTCTTAGATTTCTTTCATCCTTAGTTCTTATTTTCTCACCAGTCTTCTTCTCTGTTTTTCCCGTACCGTTCTGCTTCCCTGCCCAGCTTCTAATCATCTCTACCTTCATCAGTTTGTCACTAATTGGTTCTTAGGCTTTCAGTGTCACTTCTCATCCCTCCTTAGTGTATTTAAGCTCTCTGGTTTCCTTTGTTCTCCGCCTTTATACCTTGTTCACCGACTTAGATTCCAACTTGTCCTCCTCTCAGACTTTAACGAGTTCTTTATTCTTTACGGTTACTAAACATTCCTGATCTAGTTTTCTGTATTTGGGTCCTCTTTAAAACACCTAACATGACAGGAAAATTATTTTGATTTCCAAATGACTCTTCTTAAATTTACCTTTTTTAATTCATTTTCCCCCATGATGGGATTTATGACACCAGATCACTTTTTGACTCATAGTAGTTATTAATATGTAAATAATTGTGGCTTGTTTAATTTAGGATGTGAAGTTTTCCTGGTAACCCGTTGTTAAGTATGATTAAAAAAATAATTAAGAAGTTTTGTTTTATCATATTTGGACCTTTGGAATAATGACTGGGAATTTTCACCATGGAAGACCGTCTCCCTGATGTTTAGATGCTACCAGATTCTCTGTTGATTCTCCAGCTCTAGCGCCCCCTGTAGGAGTCTGTAGTGGGATGCAGGGAGGTGTGGATAGTTTCTCCGCCTGTCGTCTCCTTTGTCCACATCAACACAGAAACTTAACCGAACTATGGTCAAAATCTAAAATAATACGAGTTCACCATGAATTTATGACAGGAAGGAAGGAAGGAAGGAAGGACGAAAGGACGAAAGAAAGGACGAAAGAAAGGACGAAAGAAAGAAAGGGAAGGAGGAAGAAAGAAAGGAAGGGAAGGAGGAAGAAAGAAAGGAAGGGAAGGAGGAAGAAAGAAAGGAAGGGAAGGAGGAAGAAAGAAAGGAAGGAAGGAAGGAAGGAAGGAAGAAAGGAAGGAAGGGAAGGAGGAAGAAAGAAAGGAAGGAAGGGAGGAAGGAAGAAGAAAGGGAGGAATGAAGGAAGGACGAAAGGGAGGAAGGAAGGATGGAAGAAAGAAAGGAAGGAAGAAAGGAAGGAAGGAAGGACGGAAGAAAGGGAGGAAGGAAGGAAGGACGAAAGGAAGGAAGGACGATAGGGAGGAAGGAAGGAAGGAAGGAAGGACGGAAGAAAGGGAGAAAGAAAGAAAGGAAGGGAAGGAGGAAGAAAGAAAGGAAGGAAGGGAGGAAGGAAGAAGAAAGGGAGGAAGGAAGGAAGGAAGGAAGGACGAAAGGGAGGAAGGAAGGACGGAAGAAAGGGAGAAAGAAAGAAAGAGAAAGAAAGAAAGAAAGAAAGAAAGAAAGGGTAGGAGGAAGAAAGAAAGGAAGGAAGGGAGGGAGGAAGAAAGAAAGGAAGGAAGGACGAAAGGGAGGAAGGAAGGAAGGAAGGATGGAAGAAAGGAAGGAAGGAAGTAAGTAAGAAAGAAAGGGAGGAAGGAAGGAAGGATGAAAGGAAGAAAGGACGATAGGGAGGAAGGAAGGAAGGAAGGAAGGAAGAAAGGAAGGAAGGAAGGGAGAAAGAAAGAAAGAAAGAAAGGAAGGGAAGGAGGAAGAAAGAAAGGAAGGAAAGAAAGGAAAGAAAGGAAGAAAGGGAGAAAGGAAGGAAGGAAGGAAGAAAGGGAGGAAGGAAGGAGGACGAAAGGAAGGAAGGACGAGAGGGATGAAGGAAGGAAGGGAAGAAGGGAAGGAAGGGATGGAGGAAGTGAGGGAGGAAGGAAGGAAGGACGAAAGGGAGGAAGGAAGGAAGGACGAAAGGGAGGAAAGAAGGAAGGAAGGACAAAAGGGAAGAAAGAAGGAAGGAAGGGAGGACAAAATGGAGGAAGGAAGAAAGGAAGGAAGGATGAAAGGGAGGAAGAAAGAAAGGAAGGGAAGGAGGAAGAAAGAAAGGAAGGAAGGAAGGAAGGAAGGAAGGAAGAAAGAAAGGGAAGGAGGAAGAAAGAAAGGAAGGAAGGGAGGAAGGAAGAAGAAAGGGAGGAATGAAGGAAGGAAGGACGAAAGGAAGGAAGGACGGAAGAAAGGGAGAAAGAAAGAAAGAGAAAGAAAGAAAGGAAGGAAGGGAGGGAGGAAGAAGAAAGGGAGGAAGGAAGGAAGGAAGGAAGGAAGGAAGGAAGGAAGGACGGAAGAAGAAAGGGAGAAAGGAAGGAAGGACGAAAGGAAGGAAGGACGAAAGGGAGGAAGGAAGGAAGGAAGGAAGGACGGAAGAAAGGGAGAAAGGAAGGAAGGAAGAAAGGAAGGAAGTAAGAAAGAAAGGGAGGAAGGAAGGAAGGACGAAAGGAAGGAAGGAAGGACGAACGATAGGGAGGAAGGACGGAAGGGAGGAAGGAAGGACGGAAGAAAGGGAGAAAGAAAGAAAGAAAGAAAGAAAGAAAGAAAGAAAGAAAGGAAGGGAAGGAGGAAGAAAGAAAGGAAAGAAGGGAGGAAGGAAGAAGAAAGGGAGGAAGGAAGGAAGGACAGAAGAAAGGGAGAAAGAAAGAAAGAGAAAGAGAAAGAAAGAAAGAAAGAAAGGGAGGAAGATGAAAGGGAGGAAGGAAGGAAGGACGAAAGGAAGGAAGGATGAAAGGGAGGAAGGAAGGAAGGAAGAAAGGGAGAAAGGAAGGAAGGAAGAAAGGAAGTAAGAAAGAAAGAAAGGGAGGAAGGAAGAAAGGGAGAAAGGAAGGACGGAAGAAAGGAAGGAAGAAAGAAAGGGAGGAAGGAAGGACGGAAGAAAGGGAGAAAGAAAGAAAGAAAGAAAGAAAGAAAGAAAGAAAGAAAGAAAGAAAGAAAGAAAGAAAGAAAGAAAGAAAGAAAGAAAGAAAGAAAGAAAGAAAGAAAGAAAGAAAGAAAGAAAGAAAGAAAGAAAGGGAAGGAGGAAGAAAGAAAGGAAGGAAGGGAGGAAGGAAGAAGAAAGGGAGGAAGGAAGGAAGGACGGAAGAAAGGGAGAAAGAAAGAAAGAAAGAAAGAAAGAAAGAAAGAAAGAAAGAAAGAAAGGAAGGGAAGGAGGAAGAAAGAAAGGAAGGAAGGGAGGGAGGAAGAAGAAAGGAAGGAAGGAAGGACGAAAGGAAGGAAGGACGAAAGGGAGGAAGGAAGGAAGGACGGACGGAAGAAAGGGAGAAAGGAAGGAAGGAAGTAAGAAAGAAAGAAAGGGAGGAAGGAAGGAAGGATGAAAGGAAGGAAGGACGATAGGGAGGAAGGAAGGAAGGAAGGAAGGAAGGAAGGACGGGAGAAAGAAAGAAAGAAAGAAAGAAAGAAAGAAAGAAAGAAAGAAAGAAAGAAAGAAAGAAAGAAAGGAAGGGAAGGAGGAAGAAAGAAAGGAAGGAAGGAACGAAAGGAAGAAAGGGAGAAAGGAAGGAAGGAAGGAAGAAAGAAAGGGAGGAAGGAAGGAGGACGAAAGGAAGGAAGGACGAAAGGGATGAAGGAAGGAAGGGAAGAAGGGAAGGAAGGGATGGAGGAAGGGAGGGAGGAAGGAAGGACGAAAGGGAGGAAGGAAGGAAGGACGAAAGAGAGGAAAGAAGGAAGGACAAAAGGGAAGAAAGAAGGGAGGACAAAATGGAGGAAGGAAGAAAGGAAGGAAGGATGAAAGGGAGGAAGGAAGGACGAAAGGGAGGAGAAAGGAAGGAAGGAGGGAAGGTCAAAATGGAGGAAGGAAGGAAGGAAGGATGAAAGGGAGGAAGGAAGGAAGGAGGGATGTAATGACGAAAGGGAGGAAGAAAGGATGGAGACAAAGGAATGAAGGAAATAAGGAAGGAAGGAAGGGAGGAAAGAAGGAATGACGGAGACAAACAAAGAGAGGAAGGACGAAAGGGAGAAAATAAGGAAGGAAGGGAGGGAAGGACCGAAGGGAGGAAAGAAGGAAGGAAGGACGTAGACAAAAAAAAGGAAGGAAGGGAGGTAATAAGGGAGGGAGGAAGGAGACAAAGGACGGTAGGAACTGAGGAAATAAGTAAGTGAGGAAATAAGGAATGGAGAGAGGGAGGAAGGAGACAAAGGAAGGAAGGAAATGAGGAAGGAAGGGAGGAAGGAAATAAAGAAGGAAGAGAGGAAGGAAGGAAACAAGGAAGGAAGGGAGGAAAAAAATAAAGAAGGAAGAGAGGAGGGAAGGAAATAAGGGAGGTAGGGAGGAAAGCAGGACAGACAGTGAAAAAAGGAAGGAAGGAAGAAGGAAAGGAAGGAAGGAAGGAAGGATGAAAGGGAGGAAGGAAGGAAGGAAGGAAGGAAGGAAGGAAGGAAGGAAGGAAGGAAGGAAGGAAGGAAGTAATGACGAAAGGGAGGAAGAAAGGACGGAGACAAAGGAATGAAGGAAATAAGGAAGGAAGGAAGGGAGGAAAGAAGGAATGACGGAGACAAACAAAGAGAGGAAGGACGAAAGGGAGAAAATAAGGAAGGAAGGGAGGGAAGGACAGAAGGGAGGAAAGAAGGAAGGAAGGACGTAGACAAAAAAAGGAAGGAAGGGAGGTAATAAGGGAGGGAGGAAGGAGACAAAGGACGGTAGGAACTGAGGAAATAAGTAAGTGAGGAAATAAGGAATGGAGAGAGGGAGGAAGGAGACAAAGGAAGGAAGGAAATGAGGAAGGAAGGAAGGAAATAAAGAAGGAAGAGAGGAAGGAAGGAAACAAGGAAGGAAGGGAGGAAAAAAATAAAGAAGGAAGAGAGGAGGGAAGGAAATAAGGGAGGTAGGGAGGAAAGCAGGACAGACAGTGAAAAAAGGAAGGAAGGAAGAAGGAAAGGAAGGAAGGAAGGAAGGATGAAAGGGAGGAAGGAAGGAAGGAAGGAAGGAAGGAAGGAAGGAAGGAAGGAAGGAAGGAAGGAAGGAAGGAGGGATGTAATGACGAAAGGGAGGAAGAAAGGACGGAGACAAAGGAATGAAGGAAATAAGGAAGGAAGGAAGGGAGGAAAGAAGGAATGACGGAGACAAACAAAGAGAGGAAGGACGAAAGGGAGAAAATAAGGAAGGAAGGGAGGGAAGGACAGAAGGGAGGAAAGAAGGAAGGACGTAGACAAAAAAAGGAAGGAAGGGAGGTAATAAGGGAGGGAGGAAGGAGACAAAGGACGGTAGGAACTGAGGAAATAAGTAAGTGAGGAAATAAGGAATGGAGAGAGGGAGGAAGGAGACAAAGGAAGGAAGGAAATGAGGAAGGAAGGAAGGAAATAAAGAAGGAAGAGAGGAAGGAAGGAAACAAGGAAGGAAGGGAGGAAAAAAATAAAGAAGGAAGAGAGGAGGGAAGGAAATAAGGGAGGTAGGGAGGAAAGCAGGACAGACAGTGAAAAAAGGAAGGAAGGAAGAAGGAAAGGAAGGAAGGAAGGGATGAAAGACAATATAACAGAAGAAAATTCTAAAAATGATTTTATTCCAAACTTATTCCGACCTGGAAAACAGTGGCAGGATATTCCAGGAAGTGGGCGTGGCCAGCTCAGCCCCCAGACCCAAACGGACCCGCGGGCCGAGCTCAGAACTCAGAACATGAAACCAGAGCCAATTGGACAGACGTCTCTTTATTAGAGTTGGTGGTCCGGTTTCTGGACCCGGTCCGGTTTCTATAGAACCAATGACAGATTTGTGCTTCTACTGCTTCTGTAAACCCCCACAGACATCCCATAATAACACGTCCAACTGTGCACTGAGCCCAGACCAACGTTCCCACTGGTTCTGTTTGGTCCGGACAAGCTTCTGCTGGAGAACACTGAGGAGCAGCACCAAGGTCCATCAAGAACCAGGAGCTTCTGATTGTCCAGTTCAGCTGACGGATGATGGTCCGGTCCAGTTCAGCTGATGATCCGGTCCAGCTTAGCTGACGATCCGGTCCAGTTCAGCTGATGATCCAGTTCAGCTGACGGATGATGGTCCGGTCCAGTTCAGCTGATGATCCGGTCCAGCTTAGCTGATGATCCGGTCCAGTTCAGCTGATGATCCGGTTCAGCTCATTGTCCGGTCTGGTCATCATCATGGTTCTGGTTGGAGTGAACAGCTCCTCCCTGTGTGCTTTACCTGGGGGGGGGGGGGGGTGATGGTCCCATCTGATTGGCCGAGAGGCGGGGACACCCTGGACACCTGAGCGAGCTTCAGCGTAATTAACCAATCAGTCCTGTTCCAGAGTACCTGGAGAGAACCTGAACCTGCACATGGAGACCAGGGTTGGAACCCTTGGTGGGGATTCAGACCAAAGACCTTCTCAGAGCAAGGCAGCAGTGCTAGCAGCTGTTAGCCTAAAATAAAATCAGAAGAACTTTCTAGAATCTGGAGAAGAAAGAAGGAACCTTCCTTTGTCTCCTTCCTTCCTTTCCTTTTTCACTTCCTTCCTTCCTTCATCTTCATCCTTCCTTCCTTATTTCCTTCATTCCTCCCTTGCTTTGTATCCTTCCTTTCAGCCATCCTTCTTTCCTTCCTTCATTCCCTCCTTCCTTCTTTCCTTATCTCAATTCAATTTTCAAATTTATATATCGCAAGGCACTCTGCAAGAAAGTCAATTTAATACAATCGTCTCCTTCCTTCCTTCGTCTCCTTACTCCCTTATTCACTTTCTCCCTTTTTCCTTCCTTTCTTCCTCTCCGTACTTTCCTTCCTTCTATCCCTCCTTCCTCCTTTCCTTCGTATTGTTCCCTTCAGCCATCCTTCCTTCTTTCCCTTCCTTCCTCTCCTTCCTTCCTTCCATCCCTCCTTCCCTTTCCTTCGTATCGCTCCTTTCAGCCATCCTTCCTTCTTTCCCTTCCTTCCATCCCTCCTTCCTCCTTTCCTTCGTTCCTTTCAGCCATCCTTCCTTCCTCTCCTTCCATCCCTCCTTCCCTTTCCTTTGTATTGTTCCTTTCAGCCATCTTTCCTTATTTCCTTCCTCTCCTTACTTCTTTCCTTCCATCCCTCCTTCCTCCTTTCCTTCGTATCGTTCCTTTCAGCCATCCTTCCTTCCTCTCCTTCCCTCTTTTCATCCCTCCTTCCTCCTTTCCTTCGTATCGTTCCTTTCAGCCATCCTTCCTTATTTCCTTCCTTCCTTCCTTCCTCTCCTTACTTCTTTCCTTCCATCCCTCCTTCCTCCTTCCCTTCGTATCGTTCCTTTCAGCCATCCTTCCTCATTTCCCTTCCTTCCTCTCCTTCCTTTCCTTTCATCCCTCCTTCCTCCTTTCCTTCATATCGTTCCTTTCAGCCATCCTTCCTCATTTCCCTTCCTTCCTCTCCTTCCTTTCCTTTCATCCCTCCTTCCTCCTTTCCTTCGTATTGTTCCTTTCAGCCATCCTTCCTCATTTCCCTTCCTTCCTCTCCTTCCTTTCATCCCTCCTTCCTCCTTTCCTTCATATCGTTCCTTTCAGCCATCCTTCCTTCTTTCCCTTCCTTCCTCTCCTTCCTTTCATCCCTCCTTCCTCCTTTCCTTCATATCGTTCCTTTCAGCCATCCTTCCTCATTTCCCTTCCTTCCTCCTTTCCTTCATATCGTTCCTTTCAGCCATCCTTCCTTCTTTCCCTTCCTCTCCTTCCTTCCTTCCTTTCATCCCTCCCTCCTTACTTTTCCTTCGTATCGTTCCTTTCAGCCATCCTTCCTTTTTTCCCTTTTTCCTCTCCTTACTTCCTTCCATCCATCCCTCCTTCCTCCTTTCCTTTGTATCGTTCCTTTCAGCCATCCTTCCTTCCTTCCTCTCCTTCCATCCATCCCTCCTTCCTCCTTTCCTTCGTATCGTTCCTTTCAGCCATCCTTCCTTCCTTCCTCTCCTTACTTCCTTCCATCCATCCCTCCTTTCTCCTTTCCTTCGTATCGTTCCTTTCAGCCATCCTTCCTTCCTTCCTCTCCTTACTTCCTTCCATCCATCCCTCCTTCCTCCTTTCCTTCGTATCGTTCCTTTCAGCCATCCTTCCTTCCTTCCTCTCCTTACTTCCTTCCTTCCACCCCTCCGTCCTTGTGGGAATGTGTCTCGGAGGAACAGCGGCTCGACTCGGAGCTTCTCATAGATGATGTTTTTCCTAATCTAAGCAACATTCCCAGAACCTTCCGGCTCCAGGAAGCGGCCGGTCTGATGGAACCAATCTGTCCTGCATGGTGGATCATCAGAGGAGCTGGTCCTAGAGGAGGAAGAGGAGGAGGAAGAGGAGGCCTCCATGGCTTCCACCCGTACATGGAAACACCGAGGTGATGAGAGGCTATCAGGCTGGAATGTCCTCTGTCCCATCGCCTCCCACGGTGAAAGGAACTACGGGACTCTCCGGCGGTCCGAGGTCAGAGAGACGTTTCCCTGGAGAAGCTGAGCGAAGGCTCCAGCTGGACTCCGTTGGTTTTATCTTCTGCAGGAAGGTCGCCGGGACGCTCGCTGGGAAGCTGCAGAGGGAAGGACAGGATTATATCATAATAATAACGCAAGCTGGACATCCTTCAGGGTGTCGTTCACAGTGCTGCCACCAGGTGGAAGCAGGTCAGACATAACCCAACCCTCATGAGGAAAATTACAGCCAGGAGATAAACAGCAGACAGGAGCTGTGAAGCAGAGGACATGGAGTCCTCTCTGGTGGGGGGGACACTGTCCCAGCAACATGGCAGGACGACTAAAGTTCACATCCAGATTTACAGACCGAGTCTTTTCACTGCAGCGTGAATTCAGACAGGCAGAAACAAGGAATGTGTCCTTATTTACTGACGTGTCTCTGGTAGACGACACCTTTAAAGGTCTCTCTGCTGGAGACACTGAGGACGACTAGGAAGGAATTATTTTATAGGAATTATTTTTTCTAATGCATTTACAATGATTACATCATGTTAACACAATAATAAGTATTACTTTTATCAATTGTTACTTTTATTTTTTTTAAATAACATAATTTGATTTGCAATATTAACATGACATTAATTACCACAAATAACAATAACAGTAATATTTTTATATTATTTACTTTTTATTGTTATTTTTATAATGGTCATAACTCAACATATTATTACTATTTTTTAAATCTAATATATTTACAATAATGAGAATGTTAATCAACAAAGTTAACATTTAAAAACCAAGATTAACATGACCTTTACTAAAAATTAAATGTCTTAAATATTGTTTTTTTTTAATTAATTTATTGAGACCAAAACCAGATTAAATGCGTTGCTTTGCTGCAGCTTCAGTGGTAAAAGAAGTCAAGTTTAGGTGTTGCATGCTGGGTATTATTGCATTTTACTTTTGATAATGTTCATTTTGTCTCTTGATCACCATTTCTGGCAATAAAGTGAATAAATACATTACTCCATAAACTGAAACTTTAGTTTCTTTTAACAATATTTGTCCACAGGAGGAGAGCTCGCCACTCCCAATATGGCGGCTGGTCTGACGGCTTGTTTTAGGTGTCTAGTTTTCTCTAGAGGAAATACTCACAGCCTGCGGGGTTTTGCCTCCTTTTGCGATGTTCACGTTGTGCCGCTTCAGCTCAGACTTTATTAAAGCTGCAACACAAAACATTTCAGCTCAGATTCACGGCTCTGCAGCCGCTGTTAGCATCATCGGGCCTCCAGCCTGCATACCAGTGAGAACTATGCCCAGAAGGATCCAGGCGGAGAGGAAAAGGTTCCCAACGAACGGATCAAAGTTTGTGGTCAGTCTGCCCTGAATCAGAGTGAAGATGATGCCGAAGAGCTGCAAGAACAACCGGACAGGAACCCGTCAGAGGACTGATAGGGAACGAGGGGATCAGTAAAAGATACGGTGGCCCTGAAAGGTCACAGCACGCAACTTAAGAAAACACATGCAAAAAGACAAAACACAAGCGAATTGAGAAAACATTTTCATCAATTTGACAACGTGTGCAGCATTTAGAAAAACGACAACACATTAGAAAAACGCGCTGCAGATAGACCACAACACAACGGAAGTGAAGTGTTTCCAGGGGACAGTTAAATGTGATGCACACGGCCGGACATGCTTGTTGTTGACACGGATTTCGAGTCACAGCTCAGTCACCGTCTCTGTCCGTCAGTGGTGTTGGAAAACGAGAACCAAAGTCATTGTTTTTTATTTATTTTAACATTGTGATCGTAGGATTCAGCCTATTGCAGTGATCTGCTGCTAAACTATCGTTAGCCTTTAGCCGTGTGCATCACATTTAAGTGTCCCCTGGAAACACCTCACTTCCGTTGTGTTGTGGTCTATTTGCAGCGCGTTTTTCTAATGTGTTGTCGTTTTTCTAAATGCTGCACACGTGTTGTCACAATGATGAAAATGTTTTCTCAATTTGCTTGTGTTTTGTCTTTTTAATGTGTTTTCTTAAGTTGCGTGCTGTGACCTTTCAGGGCCACCGTAAAAAGAGCCTCTGGGCCTTCATGGTACCTGAGCGAAAGCATTGAGGAGTCCTGAAGATGTTCCCTCAGACTCTGGGTACGTGATCTCCACTCCGAACTCAAAGCCCAGAGGAAGGTAGCCTGTCATGAAGAACCTGAAAGTCGGAGAAGAAAGTGTCTTCAGCGTTCAGCTTCACGATAAAAAGGTCAAAAGCTGCTGAGCATCTGGACCTTCAGGATGCTATTCATCATGATGTCATTCTGACATCATTCCTGTGTTGTAAACAGAGAGATGAGGTTTGCCTCACGTCATCAGCAGGTGTGTTTAGACCTGAAACACCAAGAGGTCACCTTCTGTCTCCAACACCTAAAACTGCATCCTGAAGGTCAGAGGTCACAACTGGATGGTGAACTTCATCCAGAAGGTTCAAAACCATGAGAACCTCCCCAGCCCCCGATCTGAGTCAAACTGCCCCGGAGGTCGGAGCGTGACCCCTAATGATGCACAGCATACCCAAGAACCCCAGCAGTGAAGAAGACCAGGTAGATGTTGTTCAGGTCCAGGGTGAAGGTGAAGAGCAGCATTCCCAGAAACGACAGAATGTAGACGATCAGAGTAGTAATCCTGAAGATGGACCAGAGAAAGACTGTTAGTGATGGATGGATGGATGATAGAATGATGGATAGATGGATGGAAGGATGATAAGATGGATGGATGAATGGATGGACATATCAATGGATGGATGGATGGATGATAGATGGATGGATGGAATGATGGATGGAAGGATGATGGATGGATGGAATGATGGTTGGATTGTTGGATGGATGGATGCATGGATGGATGGATGGATGGATGGATGATGGATGGAATGATGGTTGGATTGTTGGATGGATGGATGGATGGATGGAATGATGGTTGGATTGTTGGATGGATGGATGGATGGATGGATGGATGGATGGAAGGAAGGATAGATGGATGGAAGGATGGATGGAATGATGGATGGATGGATGGTTGGATTGATGGATGGATGGATGGAATGATGGATGGATGGATGGATGGATGGACAGATCGATGGATGGATGGATGGATGGACAGATCGATGGATGGAATGATGGATGCATGGATAGAATGATGGATGTATTGTTGGATGGATGGATGGTTGGATTGTTGAATGGATGGATGGATGGATGGATGGATGGATGGATGGATGGAATGATGGATGAATGGAATGATTGACAGATGGAATGATGGATGCATGGATAGAATGATGGAATGATGGATGGATGGAAAGATGGATGGAATGATGGATGGATGGAATGATGGATGGAATGATGGATGGAATGATGGATGGATGGAATGATGGATGCATGGATAGAATGATGGATGGATGGATGGATGGATGGAATGATGGATGGATGAATGGAATGATTGACAGATGGAATGATGGATGGATGGATGGTTGGTTGGATTGTTGGATGGATGGATGGATGGAATGATTGACAGATGGAATGATGGATGGATGGAATGATGGATGCATGGATAGAATGATGGATGGATGGAATGATTGACAGATGGAATGATGGATGGATGGAATGATGGATGCATGGATAGAATGATGGAATGATGGATGGATGGAAAGATGGATGGAATGATGGATGGATGGAATGATGGATGCATGGATAGAATGATGGATGGATGGATGGATGGAATGATGGATGGATGGATGGAATGTTGGATGGATGGATGGATGGAATGATTGACAGATGGAATGATGGATGGATGGAATGATGGATGGATGGAATGATGGATGGATGGAATGATGGATGGATGGATGGATAGAATGATGGATGGATGGATGGAATGATGGATGGAATGATGGATGAATGGAATGATGGATGGAATGATGGATGGATGGAATGATAGATGAATGGAATGATGGATGGGTGGATGGATGGAATGATGGATGGATGGAATGATGGATGGATGCATGGATAGAATGATGGAATGATGGATGGAATGATGGATGGATGGAATGATGGATGCATGGATAGATGATGGATGGATGGATGGATGGAATGATTGACAGATGGAATGATGGATGGATGGAATGATGGATGGATAGAATGATGGATGGATGGATGGAATGATGGAATGATGGATGGAATGATGGATGGATGGATGGATGGATGGAATGATGGATGGATGGATGAATGGAATGATGGATGGATGGAATGATGGATGCATGGATAGAATGATGGATGGATGGATGGAATGATGGATGGATAGAATGATGGATGGATGAATGGAATGATGGATGGATGGATGAATGGAATGATGGATGGATGGAATGATGGATGCATGGATAGAATGATGGATGGATGGATGGAATGATGGATGGATAGAATGATGGATGGATAGAATGATGGATGGATGAATGGAATGATGGATGGATGGATGAATGGAATGATGGATGGATGGAATGATGGATGGATGGAATGATGGATGGATGGAATGATGGATGAATGGATGGAATGATGGATGAATGGAATGATGGATGGATGGATGAATGGAATGATGGATGAATGGATGGATGGAATGATGGATGAATGGATGGATGGAATGATGGATGAATGGAATGATGGATGGATGGATGGAATGATGGATGGATGGATGGATGGAATGATGGATGAATGGATGGATGGAATGATGGATGGATGGAATGATGGATGGATGGATGGATGGAATGATGGATGAATGGAATGATGGATGGATGGATGGAATGATGGATGGATGGATGGAATGATGGATGAATGGAATGATGGATGGATGGATGGATGGATGGATAGATGGATGGATGGATGGATGGATGGATGGAATGATGGATGGATGGATGGATGGAATGATGGATGAATGGAATGATGGATGGATGGATGGAATGATGGATGAATGGAATGATGGATGGATGGATGGATGGAATGATGGATGAATGGAATGATGGATGGATGGATGGAATGATGGATGGATGGATGGAATGATGGATGGATGGATGGATGGAATGATGGATGGATGGATGGAATGAAGGACCTACTTGTAGGTCTTAGTGTGATCCAGCCACAGACCGCAGAGAATGGACCCGACCATCCCCGCCACCACCAGAGTCAGTCCGATCCTCCCAGCGTTCAGCTCCTGGGCCTGAAGGACAGAGAGTCAAAGGTTAGCAGGTGTTCTAAATCTGGGGGGCGTGGCTTCAGAGCATAAAAAGGTTCTCAGGTGTTCTACCCCTGGGGGGTGTGGCTTCAGAGAGTAAAAGGTTCTCAGGTGATCTAGGTCTGGGGGGGCGTGGCTTCAGAGAGTCAAAGGTTCTCAGGTGATCTAGGTCTGGGGGGGCGTGGCTTCAGAGTAAAAGGTTCTCAGGTATTCTACCCCTGGGGGATGTGGCTTCAGAGAGTAAAAGGTTCTCAGGTGATCTAGTTCCGGGGGGGCGTGGCTTCAGAGTCAAAGGTTCTCAGGTGTTCTACGTCTGAGGGGGCGTGGCCTCTGGGCTCTCCAGGGTCCATTCAGGTACCGGTCCTGCTGAGAGGCCTGCAGGTTCTGTTCCCATGGATGCGCTCATGCATGCAGAAAGCAGCAGGCATGCGTGAAACAAGCTAATGAACCCAAAGCCGTTCATGAGCCATCAGAGCCAGAACCGGGCCCTCTGTTCCCTCCTCCCTCAGTCCAGTTCATTCCCAACAGACTGGAAATTTAAACTGGTGGTTCTGAGAGCGTCACAGCCCAGGAAAATGTTGAATGAAATCCTGGATGATCCGTAACGTCGGTCCCCTTACCTGGAAGTAGTGAATGATCATCTGGTTGAGCAGCGTTGAGATGGAGTAGAAGGAGCCGGTCAGGATGCCTGCAGAGAGTCAGCATCATTTCATGAGATGAAAAACAAGATTCATATCAATAATAACATCAGAACATGACTGCTGTCTCCTGACAGCCTGACTCAGCAGAAACAGAGCTGGTGCTCCTTCATGTGTGGATCATCTACTCTCCTGCAGCTTTAAGGATAATCCTTTCTCATCTGGACTGGAAATATTTCACATCTAGGATTTCATGTTGAAGAAAGCTGCAGGTATTCACCAACTAATCCTCCATGATTTTCCCTTGCCCCGATGGGAGCCCGATAGTCAGGATAATCCCTGCAGGATCCCATGTGGGAGTTTCCTCCTCACCGTAGCTGATGAGCAGCAGAACGAAGGCTTTGTTCTTCATCAGGTTGACGATGGACTGTTTGTAGGAGTAATCCTCCAGTGGGGAACCTGGGAGCACAGCCTGGGCCTGGCTGGGGGGGGCAGGAGGTCTGTCGTTTATCACTGCCGGACAGACACGAAACCTCATTAAATATTCATTCATGCAAGAACATCCATGTCAGATAAAACTGTCAGATTTAACCACAGAACTACGCCTGGGCGATACGGCGTCAAATCTATATTGCGATATAATCTAAAGCGTGTGCGCTAAGGATATCTATTGCGATACTTTTTTCTCTTTCGTTTATGAACATTCTCACTTCCCAGATACGTTGCAGCAGAACAACAACTTCATTAAAGTTTAGAATGCCATTTAAAGAACATTTATTATGCAAAATGCATTGAAAATATATTCTAATCTTTTTTTCCAAAAAAACGAAACACAAAAATTCTCACGACATAAAGATGAAGATATTTAGAAAAACTTAAAAGCAAAAAGTTCAAAATTGTCCACTTTCCTGGTCACTTATTTATACATTTAATATCGCATAAAAATACCCCTGCACATATTTGAATGAAAAATGCTTCAAGTTTAACTGTTTTTTTTCAGTTAAATGGAAAACAACTCATTTTAAACTTGCAATATGTACTATAAAGACGAACACTGAACATCAGTATTTATCCTGCTTGATGACAGCTTGATGACATCATCAAAATGCGTAATTGCGGTAGGCGGGTATAGTCAGAATCTCTACCTTTTGGCTACATTTATATGATTTCTACCTTTTATATCGCCCACCACTACACAGAAAGTCACTAAAAAGCAGACTCGGCATATTTTGGGTCTCCTAGTGGCTGGTGGTGGTATTGCACATTTGAGTCCCGAGGGGCTCGTGTGTGCAGGATGAAACAATAAAAGACATTAAACCTTAAAAACGCCCTTTCTCATTCCCACTGACGTAAAGTGATGCAGAACTGTTAAGTGGAAGCACAATTATTCAGTTTTCAACATTTTCCACTGATATAAATCTGAAAAGTGTGGCGTGCCCCTGCATCTGAGGAAGAACAACCTTTGGAGCCGCTGCACAGCTTCTAGGGTTTTGTCTTTGCACGTCTACAGGCTGAAACTGTTTTAACAGATTCTCAGTTGGATTTAGATCTGGACTTTGACTAGGCCATTCTAACCCATGAATCTGGTTTGATCTAAACTAGCCTCAAATCTATATTGCGATACAATCTAAAGCATGTGCACTAACGCTGTCTATTGCGATATATTATTTTCTTTCTATATGTCAAAATTAGTGTTTTTGAACATTTCCACTCACTTTCCAAGATACATTGCAGCAGAACAACAACTTAAAAAAAAGGTTTAGAATGCCATTTAAAGAACATTTATTGGGCAAAATGAATTAAAAAAATATTCAAATCTTTTTCCAAAAAATGCAACACAAAAATTGTTCAAACATAGATAAAGATGTAGATATTTTAAATAAATTAAAAGCTAAATGTTATTTTTTTTTTTACACAAAGTTAAAAATTGTCCACTTTACTGGTTACTTATTTTGATTAATTTTATATTGCACAAAAATAAATCAGCACATATTTGAAATAAACAGGCTGGTTCAGTTTTAGTTTTCCTCCTCACATTGTGCATGAGGACCAGACCAGACAGTTCAGTTCTGGTCTCTTCTTCTTCTTCCCTGTGTGTCCTACATGACTTGTTGCTTCAGGCTTTCTTCTGCCACTCTTCCAAATAAAGGCCAAATTGTTTTGTTTTTACATATCCAATTTAAAAAGCTGCAGTAATTCAGTGGCCCTTCCGTTCCTGTCTTTCCTCCCTGATCCACAGCCTGGATGTAACCTGAACCCACCTCTGGAAGTGAGGCTGGTTGCTTTTAGCCTCACTGGCAGTTAGCATGTCTTTGCATTCTGCTTCATTACTATTCAAATTCAATGACGGCTAAAGCTCCAAACGTGGAATATTACCCTGAAGACACAGGAGCCTCAGAAGCTGATGCGGAATGATTATTTCTGGATCTAAAGTCGAGGGTTTAGTAATAATAACACATAAAAAACAACTATGTTGTGTCTTAACATGCAGACTGGGTGGAGTAAACGTCAGGGACACCACCTGCCTCATGTTTACATGTCTGTGATCCAATCTGGCTGGAGGAGAAGCGTCGAAAACTTCATGGGAGGATCTTCAGTAGAGATGAATATTATCAATCAGTATAAAATGGATGTTTAGGCTCCTGGAGCAAAGACTATAATGGGGGTCCTAATATGGTGGACCCCCTTTTTTAGGGTTAGGGTTTAGGTTTAGAGGTATGGTGTGAATTATGTTTTGGTTAAGGTTAGGGTTAGGAATAAACTGGTAATGGTTTGGGTTAGGCATAAATGTAGCTATTAAAATTGAATGGAAGTCAATATAAAGTCCTTATATGGGTAGAAATAGACGTGTGTGTGTGTGTGTGTGTGTGTACCTATAAAGGTGAGGATGAAGAGGACCGTGGAGACAGCAGCCGTTCCATAAAACATGATGCTGATGTTGTGACCTGTAGGAGAGGAAATCATCTTTAACTCTGCATCTAGAAACTGTCTGCTGAGGAGCTTCTATTGGTCACATGGGAAACAGAGGGCGGTTCACATGTGATCACGTGTTTTCACATTAGATCACATGTACGGTGGTGGAAAAATAACTAGAGCCAAATATGACACGTGAAAAACATGTTTAACATGCTGGAAAGAAACCGCAACATGTATTTCACATGTTACTATGTGATATATAACTTCCTCGTGTTACACATGTTACCACACAACATCATTTCCAAACTAATTGTGTTTCACATGTTATTTCCATATGTGAAACATGATAACCCAAATGTGTCCCAATGGGAAAAAAACACATGGTTTCACATAATCACAATATTTGACCCATTTGAAATTCATATGTAAAAACATGTTAAAACACATGTGAGATGTGTGGAAAAACATGTGAACACCTGTGTTTTGCACATGTTTTCATGGTAAACAAACTGTGAAACTCATGGACATTCACATGTGAAATCTATGGGGTGACATGTAAACCACACGTGAAACATGTTATTTTCCACATGAAACCTGCATGTGAAACCATACATGGAATAACATGTGATCACATGTTCAAGCACATGTTACTTTTCCATAAGGGTGATTTTCTACATGTGAACCGTGTCTCTATTTTCTGTCTCACATGTTACTACATTATTCGAAATGCATGTGGTTTTGTAAGTTACACAAAAATTTATTTTACCATGTGTTCCTCATGTTATTTCCACATGTGAAATACATTATAACTCGTATGTGGTTTTCTACATGTGAAATGTTTTTAAAGGTTTCAACAAAATCTAATTTCAATTATGTAACAATATATAATTTACACATGTTCCACTTGATACTACACAATGTGTGAAATACATGTTTCAACACTATATTTTGTTTTGCAATACAACAAAATACAAAGAAAATTGTTCAATACAACAAAATATGTTTCACATGTTATGGCATGGTATAATTTCCATATGTGAAACACATGGTGAAACGTAGTTTTCTGCATGGGAAACATGTGAGAAACTAGATGTTGCACATGTTACTACATGATTTAATATCTACATGTGAAATGCATGTGGTTTCACATGATACTACACAATAAAATAGTATTTCACATGCTAAGCCCGGATGATACTTGTCCGTCAGCAAGTCTGCGCTCACACGCAGACGTATTGACGGAGACATTTTCCTTTTATACTTCTCCGTCTGCGTCTCAGTGTTGCAAAGCAATTCCCCTCCAGGACAGCAGGGGGCGCAGACCTGTTCTGGTCGGTCTCCCTACCATTGCAGTGACGTCTCTGGTCGAAGAAAGTTTATTTACTTCAGCTTGTAAACACACATCCTCTCCAGGAGCGATGGCCGACAGAGAGATGAGAAGCTTTTTACTAGAACTCCTGGTGTTCAACATCACCAAGACACCAGATTAGATAAATGGGCCTTGTTATATAAAGCATCTAGTGGCCAAAAGCTGCATTGGCAACTAAACAC
The DNA here is from genome assembly GCA_963556495.2 of Valencia hispanica. Taxonomy (NCBI): domain Eukaryota; kingdom Metazoa; phylum Chordata; class Actinopteri; order Cyprinodontiformes; family Valenciidae; genus Valencia; species Valencia hispanica. The sequence goes on along the minus strand of OY747719.1, from coordinate 46,629,267 downwards.
ATCGATTATAGAGCAGCGCTCTGGTGGAATGATCTGGGGCTGACCAATCACAGATGTGCGCTCCACGCTGCTTTCGATCGATAGTTAGAAAATTGGGCTCTACTCCGTCCGTCCTTGCGCAGATCATGGAGAGACTTTGCGTTGACGGATAATGGCGTTGCGTCTATCCGTTCCGACGTAGACGGAGAGGTATAAACTAGGCTTTACTTCCTTCCACATGCAAAACACAGATTATTTCAAGTGAAACATGTCAGGAAAAAAAAAGCGTCTTACATTATAAAACAGAATGTAATTTCCACATCTGAAACCCATGTGATAGACATCATAGGTTTCACATATAATCCTGTGGGTTTCACATGAGTAGTTCTATATAATTCATATATTTTAAATACGTGTGAATAAAAAAAGACTTCCTTAATGTTCCAAAACTACATGTGTTTTATATATTCCTGTATGTAAGTTTAACGTGTATAATCGCACATGTAGTTAATCGGATTCACATGTGACATACTGTTGATCCAATGTAATAACTCACATGTGAACTTCATGCGTTTTTCTGTAATGGATCTGACTGTTTTGTCGGTTTGGGTTCAACCTTGTGATCAGTCCAGATCTGGTTCTGGTTTTTTCTCTCTTTACCTGTTAGCTCCAGGTCATCCGGCGTGTTCGGAACCAGAACCGGAGGGAGGAGGAACCCAATGGCCGTCCCCAGCTACATGGACAGGAGACAAAGATGAGCCTCAGTTCGCTAAAGTGAATTCATAAATGTAGGACCGTTTGGTAAAAAAAATTAATTAAAAAATTGAGAAAATCTCTTATGGAGCTGGTTAAAGGTGTAGCTATTAATCGTTTTTTTTGGTCTAAAAACGAAGTATCAAGGCTGAGAATGTACCAGCTTTTTAACCTGGCGCTGACACAAGCAGCAGGGTGCGTCTTGCGCTGCACGTAGTACTGGAGAATTCGCTAGGGGGCAGAGTGCAGACCTCAGACTGGATGGAGTGCCGGATTTGTAAGGTAGAAACAAAACAAACATGGCGACCATAGGAGGTCATCAGCGGGTTAATTTTCAGATTAGGACAGAAGAAAAGAAGGCAGCAGTGTCGTAGATGGTACGTAAGGCCATATTTACCGCTTTTGTTGCTTGTTTTCTTATTGTTGACCCTGTGTACCTACAGCCGGTCAAACAGCGCTCAACACTCCCCCTACCCGTTACTCGCACATTGCAACGTGTGAACGCGTCGCGTTAATTTCAGAGGAGGCACAAATACGACGCTTCAAACAAATATAAACACCTGTACGCGTGATTAAAAGCAAGTATATTTAAACCCGTAGATGCTATTCTTTAAATCGGACCTACATTTCAACAAGCTTTAAAAAAAGCTAGTGAAGCTTTGGGTTCTAGTTTGATGCCTTGTCCACACGTAGCCGCTGTATCTCGCAAAACGTAGATGTTTCTCTACGGTTCGGCTCGTCATCCACACGAAAACGCAGATTTACGGCCCCGAAAACAAATCTTTTTTTAAAACGATTTGGGTTTTCTCAGTGTTTATCGCTTGCATGTGGACAGAAATAATCAGAGTTTTAGGCCGGGAATATACTTACTTTTAATTACGCGTTCTTATCATGGCTGCCTCTCGTAGCTTGCGTTTGTTTCAAGCGTCGTTTGTGCACGTCCTCTGAAATTAACGCAACGCCTCCGCACGCTGCAATATGTGAGTAACCAGTAGGGGGAGTAAAGAGCGCTGCTTGACTTACAAAACGAGCGACACATAGTCGCCATTGTTACGCCGTGCCTGGTTTAGGGATCTCACATACCGTCTACGTAACTACCGCCGTCTTTTTTTTCTGTCGTGATCTCAACAATAACCAGAAGCTTATCTCTTATTACCATTTATCTCTCACCATGTTTGTTTTGTTTTTGCCCTACAAATCTGGAAACACTGGCGCTCTATCTGGAATGAGCTCTGTACTCTACCTCCTAGTGGAATTCTCCAGTACTACATGGAGTGCGCAAACAAAGTGCGTTCCCAAGACGCAGCCTGCTGCTCGTGTCAAGCAAGTAAAAAGCAAGTATATTCCCGGCCTCAGGCTCCGCAACGTCACTTTGTCCGACAAAAGTGCTCCAACATCACATGTGTGACCTGTTGACCCTCAGAAACAGCATCTATGCCCTCAGAGACGTGTTGGCGCTTTTTGTTTGCTTGTTTTCACAACCTCAGTTACTGCTTTATGTAGAAGATAGAACATAGAACGTTACTGTGAGTGGATAGGATTTGGGGAACTACTGCCCCCTACAGGTTTGGCATGTCTATGAATGTTCTTAAAGTGTAACTGAACCCCCTGAAAAACCATAACCCCGCCCCCAGACAACATTTGAAAATTATTCAAAGTGGGCGGTGCCAGGAAGAACGGAGGGGCGTGGCCATGTGTTGAGGAAAAGCGGCGGGGGGGACGTGGGGGTGTGTTCAGGAGGACAATCACACCTCGCTTAATGTGACACTGAAACATGGACAGTGACCAAAGCGACGTTGGCAGTTTTGCGACTGATCGACGTTCATCTGTTTTGAACGTTAGCCTATGTTAGCATCACCACTCAGAGGCTGCTAATGTGATGATAATGGTAACCTGAAAAACGCAATCCACCTCCAAACTGTCTGCTAGTTGTATCCCCAAACCCACGGGGCGTGTCTGTGAGACCATGCCTGTGACGTAGAGATGTACCGCTCTCCACCAATCACAACATTCAAATGCAGTAGCCATTTAAAGCGTCTCATGGATGATCGGGGCTCCTCTCACCTGGTTCCCCAGCACCGCCGTGGCGCACGCCGTGGACACCTCCTGCGGTCCGAACCACACCGAGGCGATCCGGGACGGCAGGCCGAGGATGAAGACCTGCGCCACGGAGCAGACGGTCTGCGCGGTGACGGTGACCCCGAAGCGGTCGGGGCAGACGCTGGCGCACTTGAGCCAGGCCCCGGCGCAGTTGAGGCCGGCGCCCAGCAGGGCCGTTAGCCGCAGACCCCTGCGGTCCAGGAGCCAGGTGGCCGGGAAGATGAGCGGGATGTAGACCACCATGTAGACGATGGAGAGCCAGTCCACCTTGTCGCTGCTCACCCCGTAGTAGTTGGTGAACACGTTGGTGATGATGCTGTAGTGGATCCACTGAAACGCGTTCACCAGGGAGGACAGGCTGAACACGGTCAGAACCGCGAACCGGCGCCGGTACACTTTAGTTTCCAGCGTTCTCCCTTCCGCCTCCTCAGCCCCGCCTGCTCCACCCGCGCTGGGCAGCATCGCCTCTCTTTCATCCGGCGGCGCCTCCAGCTCCTCCGGGTCCCGGCTCAGGGCGGCCCCGCCCGCCGCCGCCGGCTGCGCGCCGCATGTCGGGTGGAAGTCGGCTGCTGGCGGCGCGTCCTCCGGCTCGGGACTCTTCCTGCCCACCGTGATGTCGTCAGGTGCGCCGGTGTCCGCGCGCACATGCTCCTGCACGAGCTCTCCCGCCACCATGACGCTCACCTTCCCCTTTGAGGAGCCGACAGCGACAAAGATCCGGAAGAAAACGGTAACTTCCTCATTAGATGGGCCGCTTCTGACAGCGCAGATAATAAAAATCCCTCCGCAGCGTGTTCTAGTCCTCACGCAGCATCCCGACCATCCCGACTCACACTGGAGGATTTCCTGCAGCAGCAGCACGCTGACAGCCGGCCTTCCGATGCCCCGCAGCCAATAGAAGAGCCGGCACAACGAGCTGCTGGATCCTGTTATATAGCCGCTGATGCAACAGATAGGAAAGCTCCAGAGGCGGTGCAGAGTCACACAGGGCCCTAAGCATGATAACCAGGGGCGGATCTAGAAAAAATATTTATGGGGTGGCACCATATGCCAGAATTTTATATATATATTGGTTTTATTGATCAGTCAAACACATGCTTCACCTCTTCACTCCCCAGTATTTACATATATGACAGATACATACATGTATTTGTTTTGCTTCAGGTTTTTTAAGCACATTAAAGCTGCATTATGCAATATTTTAGTTACAATAAAACCTTTTTTTTTTTTTTTAATCTATATGTAGCAGGTGGCACCGAGAGGTGTCGCTCTGGCCTCCGGCCCGTCTCCTATTAAAGGGGAAGCGGCCGTGTACTGGGGAGGGCAAGTTTCCTGTAGGGTGGCCAAGGTGTGCTGGACCCACAGTTGGCTTTGCGTGTTGTTGAATCTGCTGATCCGGTAAATACGTTTTTTAATAATGTCGGATGTGGTATATTGTGGTCTGATTTTTAATGTATTCTGCAGGGTCGGGACCAGAGACGTTCCCTGTGAATGAATGAATGAATGAATGAATAACTGGGCGTGGGAATTCGGCGCTGCAGGTATTCGGTGTTTTTCATGTTTTTAAAGGTTGAATAAAAATGTGTTTCCAATTTATAGTAATTTTTTGTATTTTGTCTTTTGTAGTTTTTATGCACCGCTGCCTGCTGTCCTTTTTAGACATTTATTTTGAGTGGTTTTTGTTACAGCCTAGTTAGTCGGTTCCTGGTCCAGGTGGGTTTTATACTGTGTGACGGTTGTAAACGGACTAACTACTTAAACCTTTTGTTTGTTTGTTTTGTATGTTTATTTTCTGTTGGGTCCTTCCCCCTTAGTTTAGCTTTCATGTCCTCCCGCCGTGCTCAGGAAAGGCCGTACCCGATCATACGAGTGAAACCAATTCTTGTGATTATTTGCAGTGATTTGCCGTGCCGTGATTTGGTATTCTGTATTCAAGCGGCTGTCTGCTGTCGTGGTTGTTGTGAATAATTTGGCTTACGGTTCTGGTTCAGAGCATGACGGGGAAATGACGGAGGAAGTGAATAACCTTTTTAATAAATATTGTTAAGCTTCATCTCTGTGTTTGCTCCTCTTTTCTTTAGCTTGTTATTGTAGCATATAGTCAGTTTTTTCATGTCCTGACGATACGATTGAATCAACTACTTTTGATTCTACCGCGGCTGGATGTAGAGGCAGCAATTCCATTTATTTTGAGGTGGTTCTGGTCGGTACCACCTCAGGGTGCGCTTGTGAGAGCGTGACGTAATGACACACGTACGTACCCGTGTACGCATGTTCACAAGGAGGCGGTCTAAGCTAGCTTAGATAAGCTAAGCTAGTTAGCCACGACACCTACACAAGCTCCCCATAAGTCAAAGAAGAGAAGAATTTTATCCAGCATTACAAAAAGAGCAAAAAACGGCCTCTGACCGCCGTAGAGCTCGGACTGATGAGCACAGATGCATTTTGCTGGTTGCAGTTCGTCTAACGGCCACATGGGGCGCTCTCTGCAGCACTCTCAGCAAACTAGCAGCTTTAAAGGTTCACCGAAGAAAATATAATGCGACCAAATTACCATGTGCCATGAAAAAAGAGCTTCAGGCTCCTAATGTCCAATTTACGTAACTATTTCTTGAATTCATAGCTGCTAGGGTGGCAGCAGGGGTGGAAAGGCTTCCTTTAAGGGTGGCAACTGCCACCCTCTGCCCCCCCTGTAGATCCGCCCATGATGATAACCATACCACTTTATTTCTATAGCACATTTAAACAATGGCACAAAGGCCAACCAAAGTGCTTTACAGGGAGAGGTAACAACAAATCAATAATTATAACATAGTTGTATATATATAGATAACATGACAAAAGAAGTAAACGAAACAAAGAAAAAAGTCAAATAAGCTAAAAAGAGGTAAAGGCCAAGGAGTAAAAATTGGTTTTTAAACGAGACGTAAAAGTCGCCAGGGATGGGGATAACCTGAAGTGGTAACTGGTTCCAGAGGGTTGGTGCACTGACTGAAAACGCTCGACCACCACGGTAGTGAGTATAGTGCTGGTCCACCGACCTGAGGGACTGTGAGGGAACGTAAGGGGGAACCAAATCAGACAAATAAGCTGGTGCAAGGCCATTAAGGGATTTAAAAACAAACAACAGTATCTTAAAATCTATTTGAAAGCGAACCGGGAGCCAATACAATTTTTTCAGTACGGGGGTTATGTGCTCGTAGCGTTTAGTGCCGGTTAGAAATCGATCTGCAGCATTTTGGACCAGCTGGAGACGTGCAAGGATAGTTGAATTTATTCCATAAAGAACAGAGTTACAGTAGTCGAGGCGGGAGGTAACCAAAGCATGCAGAGTTGATTCCAAATGACGGCTCTTTAAAATCGTCTTAAGTTTGGAGAGCCTTCGTAGTGGATAGAAGCACGATTTTACAGTCTGATTTACATGCAGGTCCGTTTCTAACAAGGAGTCCATTAGGACACCAAAATTAGAAACCGAAATTTTCTGACTGGAGGAAAAAATGGATAACAACAACAATAATAAAACAAAAAAGCTCTTTAATTTACAGGTAAGATCAGGGGTGTCCAAAATAAGGCCTGGGAGCCATTTTTGGTCCCGAATTATTTCAGATTGTCAAAAGTTTGGTTCTTTAACCCAGGAGGCTGATGCAGATCCAGGGATATGAAGACATCAATTTTGGGTTAAAGTTTTAACGAGACCTTTCAGAAAAGATGCTGCCAAACTGAATTTTCCCTAAAAAGGTAAAACCCGATTATTATTATTATTATTATTATTATGCATTTATTTTTATTTGTTGAGAAATGAGAACATCCGGCGGCTTTTACTCAAAAGCAGACGTCCCTATCTGTTAAACTTGGCTGAATAAAGCAAGAGTTTATGAAGAAAGAGAGACTCATATCCTGTTGTTGTTAAAGAGAAAACACTAATATTGTCACGCTGCCCTATTCACTCCCCCTCATTGTCCTCACCTGTGTCTCCCAAATCCTTCACACCTGATCCTGCTCACCTCCTGCCTTTATTACTCATCACTTCTCTCCACTCAGCGCCGGATCATTAGCGTTGTTGTGTCGTCTTCCTGCCTCTCCGTTCCTGCCGTCTTCACCACCACCACCATCATCATCATCATCATCACCTCCTCCACCTTTAAATAAACATCCCGCCCTTCCTCAGCGTCTCCGTTTGGGTCCATACTCCACACACCCCCCTGACAAATATAGATGATGAGAAAAATGTGGGGCATTCTGTTTGGGATTTTTTTTTGACAACATCTCTAATGTTTTGCAAATCCATGTTCTATAGAAATCAGACTAGTTTGTTTCCTTAGATTGTTGTGCGTTTATTTTATTGTTGATCAGGTAAAAACAAGAAAGGTTTTTTTTTGTTGCATTTTTTAAAGAAATATATATGAATTATAATTGTTTTGGACCCACTTCAACTTGACAGCTTTGGCCGTCGTAGCAAAAAGTTCGGACACTTCTGAGTTATTATTATTGCAAACTTAGGTTTACAAAGATCAAGATTGTGTTGCCCTTTCAAAATAAAACGTTCAGATTCAGAAAACTTTAAATTACATTGGAGCAGAAATCTCCTGGTAAATGCCTCTTGTTTTAATCTGGACTGTGATAAAGGGAGTCTGTAATGTTGCTGCTTAGTGTGTTTACTCCAATTAGCCTTCCCACATGTCCAGGTCCATTAGCTTCTCTAATCCTAATCACAGAATGACCCAGAGGGACTCTGCTACAGCTCGTTTGGTTCACACCCATACATGCTTAGTTATTTAACATGAATATCTCTGACAGTAAATGTTCTCAAGAAACATGTTAACATTAATTTCTTTGAATGCATCCTTCTGATAGAAACATACAAACGGAGAACAAATTTCATGCCCTCAGGGATTAATGTAAAATATAAAACATATTCCAGTGACAGTTGCAGCTTCATGTTTACACTAGAACCTCTAAAACCGGATCAAATAACCTTCTGACATCTGGTTGGACCCGTTTGGAGAGAAAGACACTATCATTCTCAACCTTTTTAACTTGTCAAGAACCTAGAAACACACATTTGAGATTTTAATCTATTTATTTATTTTATGCAGCAGTGAAAAGATTGTGTCAGAGTTTATACACAATCGTGGAAATAACTGACTCTCCTTGCAGGGGCGGATCTAGAAAAATATTTATGGGGTGGCAAGAAAGGGGCAAGAATTTTTCAGGGGTGGCACCATATGCCAGAATTTTATATATATATTAGTTTTATTGATCAGTCAAACACATGCTTCACCTCTTCACTCCCCAGTATTTACATATATGACAGATACATACATGTATTTGTTTTGCTTCAGGTTATTTAAGCACCTTAAAGCTGCATTGCACAATATTTTTTGTTAAAATAAAACTTTTTTTTTTAAATCTATAGTCAGTTTTTTCATCTCCTGACAATACAATTGAATCAAGTGCTGTAGTTTGATTCTACCGCGGTTGCTTGTAGAGGCAGCAATTCCATTTGTTTTGAGGCGGTTCAGGGTGAGCGTGTGGGCTTGTCAGAGCGCGTAGCGTGACGTAATGATGCACGTACGTACCCATGGACGCGGTCTAAGCTATCTTAGATAAGTGTAGCTAGTAAGTCAAAGAAGAAAATAATTTTATCCAGCATTATAAAAAGAGCAAAAATGTCCTCTGACCGTCGCAGAGCTCGGAATAATGAGCACACGCCTGAAAGTCATGGGAGTTCGCATTCTGCTGATTGCAGTTTGTCTAACGGCCACATGGTGCGCTCTCTGCAGCACTTTCAGCAGACTAGCAGCTTTAAAGGTTCACCAAAGAGAATATAATGCAACGATTTTCATGAGCTTCAAGCTCCGAATGTCCAATTTTACCCCCTTAACATTCCTGCAATTTCCGCCCTACATTTTTTTTAAACGCATACCCAAAATTAACTTAAAGCTGTTCTTGAACCATTTTGAGTAGAGACATGGCTGGGGTCTCTTTGGAAAGCAAACACTCTAAAATGTATCCCAGAACTGTGTTAATATCTCCGAGTGCGATTGTTACCAAGCAATATGAATTTTAATAAACTGAAAAATATTTTTTTTATGTCCGATTATTTATTTTATATAAATACATGCTGTAAAAATGGCTTTGAAAATAGGTTGGGACCTAAAACACACTGTGGGTCTAAAGCCTGAAGTATTACCTTCATCCACACCACATTTGACAGCAATACACCAATAAATAAATATTCTGCACACATTTTTCTAACTACAGGTCAAAGGTGGTCAAAAGTGTGCCATATGCGCCATCTCCTGGGTAAATGCCGTAGTCCTCACTGAATTAAAAACATCATCAGAATCATAACTTCATCTTACCATATAAAGCTCCACGGCTTTCTTCTATGTAGTATTTTGACCATAAAGGGTGTTTGGACACTGTGCTGAAACAGTATGTTACTGGTACGCACTGTGCGTAATCTCTTCATGAATAAGACGTTTTACGCACGTCATATACAATGGCAGCGACTAAGTCCGCCCGGCCATGTTATATATCTGCGTTTACAGCGTTACATTGGCTATTTGATGCGTCAATCATCAGAGTTCTGGACCGCGATTGGATCGCGTTACTTACCATAACGTGACTTTCCATCCATGCGCCATTGATTGGCGGATGGATGAAATAAACCGGATGAAATTTTTTTTATTCTTCTGGGCATGCTCAGTGACCTTTGTAGGCGGAAGTAGAAGCAAAGGAATCGGAAACAAAGCCTTAAAGACTACAAAAATGGCCACAGACATTTCAGAACCACATTTTCACTGTTTTACATTTTTTCTCGGTTTTGCTGTTGTCCTGGTATAATCACTTTATTGGAGGACTTTACTCGGACCCTTATTGATGTAAAAAGACAATTTTTGTTCGTAATGGATCGGTTTTGTCACGTTTATTGGACTACAAAGTGGTGAGTTCCATATTTTTATAAGTCCGTCAGGAGAACTTTTGTGTTGGCAAAAGCGCTCCCTGTGTCTACAGTTATGATTGTATCTTTGATCGCCATCCATAATTGGAATCACAAGACTCTTAGCTTTCCAATGATATAAAATATGTGTAGGTTCAAAGAAGTTAGAAGTTAGAAAATCGATGGATTTAAACTAGGAAATGGGCTGGGCCCGCTGGCGGGCCCAAGGAACGTTAACGGGTTTGAATTAATAGCTGCTGGGGTGGCAGCAGGGGTGGCAAGGCTTTCTTTTAGGGTGGCAACTGCCACCCTCTGCCACCCCAGTAGATCCGCCCATGTCTCCTTGTTCAGAGGACTCAGAGCCGGGGTTCTTAAACTTTTAAGGGGGGGTTGGCTCGTGCCTGTTTTGTCTCCACCAATTTTACAATTTTACCTTCCTTCTTGAACTTGTAATTTATTTTTAAATGTTACTTTGTTTCTGTTTTTTTATGTAATTTTGTTTTTGAACATGTCATTTCTTTTTAAATTTAATTCAGTTTTTTTTAATGTAAATTTGTTTTTTAATGTCATTTTGTTTATGAATTTGTAAACATTTTTGAAATGCAATTGTTTTTCAATTTGTTTTTGTTCGGGTTAATCTGTTCTGCACTTCTCAGCCACCATATAACCATCACTGTAAAACAATTACCTAAACGCTGCTAGGCTAGAAAATCTACAATACATATTCATTTAAAATAACGGTAAAAGTAAGAACCTAATAGATTCATAAAAACATAACTTTTAAAAGGCTTTAAAAGAGGGATTGAACTATTTATTTGTTCAAGACCGAGTGACTCATCACGCTAATAAAAGATCTCTGATAAGGAAGTGACCAAGGGGCCAACTCAGCTCAGAATTGAGGCCAACCCGGAAGTAACAAAAAACGCAGTTCACCCCTCATCCTCTGGGGGCGGGCTCCAGGAAGGACCAGTTTCCCATTGACTCCCATGTTAAAAAGGCCAACTTCACAGCAGAAATAAACCTGTTTACAGCCTGGTTCAAAAAACCATTTTAGGTATAATAGGTCAGGTTTATCGTCATGACAACTCTGAGAGGGGTGAATTTTTTTCTAACTCATCCGTTTAGACATAATTTAATCTTGAAATTATGAATAATTAGGGGCGTGTCTTTTGATTGACAGGTATCGGATGAGCCGTCAGCGCTAAGGCTGGTGGCTAACGGTGGCTAACGGTGGCTAGCAGTGGCTAACGGTGGCTAGCAGTGGCTAACGGTGGCTAACGGTGGCTAGCGGTGGCTAACGGTGGCTAACGGTGGCTAGCAGTGGCCAACGGTGGCTAGCAGTGGCTAACGGTGGCTAGCAGTGGCTAGCAGTGGCTAACGGTGGCTAGCAGTGGCTAACGGTGGCTAGCAGTGGCTAACGGTGGCTAGCGGTGGCTAGCGGTGGCTAACGGTGGCTAGCGGTGGCTAGCAGTGGCTAGCAGTGGCTAACAGTGGCTAACGGTGGCTAACAGTGGCTAGCGGTGGCTAGCAGTGGCTAACGGTGGCTAGCAGTGGCTAACGGTGGCTAGCAGTGGCTAACGGTGGCTAACAGTGGTTAGCAGTGGCTAACGGTGGCTAGCAGTTGCTAACGGTGGCTAGCAGTGGCTAACGGTGGCTAACGGTGGCTAGCAGTGGCTAACGGTGGCTAGCAGTGGCTAACGGTGGCTAACGGTGGCTAGCAGTGGCTAGCAGTGGCTAACGGTGGCTAGCAGCCATAGACTGCTTACCCCCCCTGCTTGCTCCAGGGAAGGCCTTCAGCCTGGGACTCACGTTAACACCATTTCCTTTCTCTGAACTTGAACATCAGTTCTATCCGCAAACTTTATTAGTGTTTAGATATAAATCGTGCACTTATTGGACAAAGACACACACACACACACATATAGGGACAGATAGGGACGTCTATATATATATACATATATAATGTGTGTGTACCAGCACGTTATTTTGATGGTTTTAACATGTAAAGTAGATAAGAAATGTGATCATTTCAACCCATTGTTGATCAAGCAGCCTTATCTTAGAGGCTCGTCTGTTTACAAAAAATATATACATTTTTCCCAACTAACTCCAGATATATTTCATATTTTGTTGTCAGAGATTTTTTACTTTTTAAAAATTAATAAGAGTTGTCAGTTAAGGCATTAACCATTTCTGATATGCTGTTATATGGGATTCACCTTCATTGTTGTACTTTCATACATAAACCCATAAGTGTTATATGTCTGTGTGCTCATTTGTTTACACGTTTGTCTTGTTGTGGTGCGTTGGTTTCCAACTAAGACGGGCAATGTTGAAATTTTAGGTTGTTTTTAATATACATTGTTTTTTTCCTTACTGATTATTTCAATCGCCTAAAACTACAGGAAGATCATAAGAAGTACTTAACATTATATGTGCATCATCTTTACTGCCACTTCTTTCATATCGTTTTTTATTTTCAAATTTTTGGAGAGTGAAATATCTTTTACTACAGAAAGGATCTTTGAAACGCCGTCATGGCAACGACGTCTCCCGTCGTCATGCCAACCTTTTGGGGTTATTGTATTTTAGGCTAACCGGGAACGATGTCCGCGTCCGAGGAGCGGCTCCTGCTGGAGCAGAACCTGCGGAGGGAGACCTGGTGTCGGGTGGAGACGGACCCCCGGGGGTCCTGGGAGAGGACCGAGCGGAGGCACTACCAGAACCACCTGCGGACCAGCGCGGTGCTGCTGAGCGCTCTGACCGGCGGCCAGCGGCGCGGGGCGGCCTGGACCGAGTGGCGGCTCCCGGTGAAACTCCCGGAGAGGAAACACTTTGAACGGAGCTGTAAGCAGTTTGACGAGGCTGAAGCAATAAAACAACAGAATCCACTTTTCTATTTATTCCTACATGGACCGGGCCTGTTTGGGTTTTTGGATTTGCTCACCAAAAATTATTTGAAAATAGAAAATATTACATAAAAATTTAGCCATCAAAACAGATGAGCAGAAACTTCAATTTGAATTTATTTTCTTTTATATGTTGAACTTTAAACATATGCAATATTTGCATGTGGCTCTCAAATGGAGTAAAAAAATCTAGAGAATGTGTTTCTCACAATATTTTATTCGCAACATCGATATCTGCAGTATTGCAAAGGACTATTTAGTAGTGTATCATGTAAAGTCCCATGTAGGCAAGTTGTGCAAGGCAGAAGTATATCTGGCCTGTTGGTCGGACTCCGGCCCTCGATGCCCATATTTGATGCATATTTTAGATGTTAAAGCTCGTCATCACTGCCTGCAGTATTCTGCAATAGTAAACAGCGCCTCCTACAGTTAAAATAAATGATGGTATAATGGAGGAAGATGAGCAAATTTCACAATGAAAGTATAAAAGAATTTCGGTTCCTGCTCATTTTGACAGCGAAGCAGAAGAAGAAACCCTCTGTGTGTTGTTTTAACGTGGCGTTAGCTACATGTCATCCATTCCTATCCAAATGTTCTGGTTTTTGTTCTGCTTGTTTTAGATCAATCTCACCTGGTGTGACTCAGCGATGCAAGCTGGAGGAAACAGAACCTGAACTCAGTCTTCAGGGTTTCATCCCAGGAAGGTTGTGGTCGAAGAAGACAGCGTGAAACTTAAGAACCTGACCCTGACTGCAGGCAGGGTTCCTGCGTCTGTTTTCTGACACAATAAACTGACTTCAAACGGAAACATGCTGCAGATATATGAAGAAGGGTTATTAAGGCTTTTTTCCACACAGGTTGCGCTCTGATGCTTCAGGTATCCCGGCTTCTCAGGATCCTCAGCAAATAAATGATCCCAGACACACTTATTAAAGTTCAGATCAAATCAACACTGACCACCAACATGTGACTCTGCCTGGTGTTCCTGAGAGTCACTGAAGGCTGGAAACAAGCAACACACAAAAAACCACAATCCTCCATGGTCAAAATAAATACAAATAGAAATAATATAAAGGAAAGTAAAGAAGATTAAAAACCATATAAAAAAATAAATAAATGGAATTTTACCCTAAATATGACACAGAAAACATGAAACATTTGGCAGGTTAATAAATAAGAGAAGAAAATATATAGAAACTAAATTAATAAATTCTTTATGTATCTCATATGGAAATCTTGTGTAATCAGTGTGGATCCACCCAGAGCCGTGGGCAGGAAGGATCTCCAGTAGCAGTCAGGACTGCAACAAATATAAAGAGGCCTCTGACTGAAGATAAATGGATGGATGGATGAGTGGATGGACGGACGATGGATGGATGGATGGATGGATGGATAGATGAGTTGATGGATGGATGGACGGACGATGGATGGATGAGTGGATGGATGGATAGATGAGTGGACTGATGGGTGGAAGGATGGATAGATGAGTTGATGGATGGATGGACGGACGATGGATGGATGAGTAGATGGATGGATAGATGAGTGGACTGATGGATGGATGGATTGATGGATAGATGAGTTGATGGACGGATGGATGGATGGATGGATGGATGATGGATGGATGGACGATGGATGGATGAGTGGATGGATGGATAGATGAGTGGACTGATGGATGGATTGATGGATAGATGAGTTGATGGACGGATGGATGGATGGATGGACGGACGGACAATGAATGGATGAGTTGATGGATGGATGGATGATGGATGGATGAGTGGACTGATGGATGGATAGATGGATGAGTTGATGGATGGACGGATGGATTGATGGATGGATGAGTTGACAGATGGATGGATGGATCGATGGATGGATGAGTTGACAGATGGATGGATGGATGAGTTGACTGATAGATGGATGGATGGATGGATGGATGGACGGACGATGGATGGATGAGTGGATGGATGGATGGATTGATGGATTGATGAGTTGATGGATGGATGAATGGATGAGTTGATGGATGGATGGATGGATGAATGGATGAGTTGATGGATGGATGAATGGATGGATGGATGGATGGATGGATGGATGGGTTGACTGGTGGATGGATGGATGGATGGATGGACGGACGATGGATGGATGAGTGGATGGATGGATGGATTGATGGATGGATGGATGGATGGATGGGTTGACGATGGATGGATGAGTTGGATCCAGGGAATATAATTTGAGAAGAAATCTTTCTTCAGACCTTGAAAACATTTCCTGAAATTCCAGACGTCCATATCTGCATGGAGGACAGAGACGCTCAGCTCGCCGTCTCATGGTGTCTCTGGTGAGTTTAGCTGCTGATCGGTAGATTATTATATTTTTCATTTATTTATTTTTTCCACAGGTTTAGATGGAAAGAGTCTGGAAGGTTTCTCTGCAGAGACGTTAGAAAACCACCAAATGTTAAATACCGGACATGTTCTTTAGAAACAATCCCGACTGTCAAAACAGGAAAACATCGGCTTCCTATCACAGGTCACTAGCATCTATAAAAGCTTGTGGTAATTAGACTGGGATGGAGTAAAAAAGAAGATGGTGGCTTGCTAGGATTGACTGTATTTTTGCAAATCTGTCCAGAGGTATCTATAATCGATAAACTGACCGGCTTCAGGCTGCATTTCAGATCGACAGAGATGTCAAAAGTGTTTGTTTAACCTTTTGAATTCTGTTGCACGTTGGAAACACGACCAACAGCATCAGGCTGCAGTCAAGGAGGCTAACAGCTACAGAGCATGTCAGACGCTAGGATTAACACTCTCCTGTCAAATTAGGATCTAGAAAAAGATTTTAAAAATCACCTGAGCTTTTACCACTTCATGCTCCTATTAGATCTATGACATCTTGCATTCAGAACCTTCTTGTGAATCCCAGAACGAAACTGAAGTCTCTGGGTTATTCAATTCAATTCAAAAATACTTTATTGATCCCAGACGGAAAATAAGTGTTGGTGTAGCTCATATAATTAATTCTTTAAGGAGTTGTTGTAGATGATGATGGCTGTGGGCAGGAAGGATTTCCTGTAGCGGTCTGTGTTGCAGCGAAACTGAAGAAGCCTCCGACTGAAGACGCTCTGTTTTTGGATGACTGTCTCATGAAGAGGATGCTCAGGGTTGTCCATGATTTAGTTGATTTTATGAAGAATCCTTCTTTGCATTATCATCTCCAGATGTTCCACAGTCGTCCCCAGAACAGAACCAGATCAGAACCAGAACCTTCTTTATCAGGTTGTTGAGCCTTTTTAAGTATATAAATTATAAATTATAATTAAATTCTAACTAAATGATATAAATTAAGTTTATAGCAGGCCCCAGGCTGTGGCTTAGTCTTCCTGCCAACCTTAGGGGGCGGCTCAGATTCTGAGTCATTTTAAGACGATTTTAAAGACTCATTTTTACGCTCAATTTTGGTTTTTAGTTAAGTGCTGACCAAGTATTTTGTCATACTGTTTTCAAATTTTGTATTTTTCTGTCATTCTCGTTTATTGTTGAATTTATAATCTGTACTCCCCACCGTGTGAAGCACTTTGATCAGCGATTGATCTTGTAAATGTGCTATATAAATAAATTTGACATTGAATATATAATCAATCACCAGAAACAAACTGGTTCAACTTCATAATTTTTTTTTACAGATTTAAAAAAGAAAATGCGGATCTTTTTCTGAGGAATTAAAATCCAAGCCTGGATTCAACAGTGCGGTTAGAAAAGGTCATGGTGAGGTCACCGCTCCAATGGCGACGAGGCGGTCTCTGTGACTGTAGAAGCGCGGCAGAGCAGCATCAAGGTTCTGATGGAGATGAAGGATCATAGAGCTTCATATTCCAACATCAACACATTCATAAAACTTAATTAAACAGTTTAGAGTTCTAGCGTTTCAAATCCCGTCTATAAGCGCGACTCTCACTTTGCCGCAAAAACACATTACTGGAAAATCTGATGGCTTTCTGAGCTCTCCAGAGCACGGAGATGACCTCTATCTGAATCTGCAGATTTTCAGCACATAAAGCAGAACATATTCCCCCTCGGTGTCAGACGGAGCAGAGAGTTCCTCCCCTGTGTAACCTGAATCCCAACAAACAGCATCTGGGATACACGCTTCCCTCCCGCTGCTTCACGCTTCAACCCATCAACAAAGTCAAATAAAAGAGAGCATGGACCCTGAGCTGATGGGATCTTTTACCCGAGGCTTCGCACGCTGCGCTGGCCGGGACCTGCAGGGGGTGGAGGCCCAGAGATCCGGATAGCCATGAGAAAAGAATCCCAATAAGATCGGAGACCAACATGTTGACCAGCTGGGAGGAATAATCATGTTCACATCAGGATTCACTGTACTTTAAAACTATGGGGTTGTTTATGTTCCTGTGGGTCAGTTCAGCCTCCTGGAAACCAGGACTTTCTTCTGGTTAGAAGGTTCCCATTATTTGGTTAACACACAACCGTAGCTGGATGACTGCCTAACCCTGATGTTTTATTCCCAGAATCAGACAACAACAACAACCAGGGTTCCAGCGGGTTTATAACACTTACATATCCAGAGTTCTCCAGTCCGTCATTCCTCATTTTTAAAGAAAAACGAAAAAGTTTCCTGTGGAAAACTAGAGCAGATGTTTCTACAGAGGTCAGGGGTCAAATATGGAAACCAGAGAAAATCCAGAGAGTGGGATGGATCGGAAATTAAGTCTGGAAAAACTGTAATTTTCCAGACTAGATAGATAGATAGATAGATAGATAGATAGATAGATAGATAGATAGATAGATAGATAGATAGATAGATAGATAGATAGATAGATAGATAGATAGATAGATAGATAGATAGATAGATAGATAGATAGATAGATAGATAGATAGATAGATAGATAGATAGATAGATAGATAGATATTGTCCCATCACAATCACTGTGATGCATTTCATTTGGACTTTATGTGACAGAGCGACAGAACGGAGAGCAGAACTGTGATCTGGATGGAAAATTATCCAGGAAGAGACAAAGAGGAAGCTTTAGAGAATGTGGTTGGGAATAAAAGTCTGTGAATGCAAATATTTTCCATACGCTCACATTTTGCAATACTTATCTGCACCTATAAAATCATGTAATTATATTCCAAATTTCTCCATATTTTGGGACGTTTTTGTTTTGTTTTCCAGAAAACTAATATTTGATGCCTTACCTGTTGGAACTCGGTGGCTGACATGTAACCATGACAGTCAACGAAACCATAATCCATTAAAACCGGCAAAAATGGGAGTTTTTATGGAAAAAATAAATAAAAAGGCATACACAGTACACAGCTACCGGCTAGCGGCTAAGAGGAACCACAATACACCAACTTCCAAACAGAAATTTTATGTTTATTAAACATACAAATTTTTATGAAAGAATATTAGTTGTTTTTTTCTTAATTTGTTTGAGTGGCATTCTGGTCCACCCTCCAAGCCACTTGGTGGCGGTAATGCACTAAACTGTGATTTTCCGACCACAATAAAACTACAAAAGAAGAAGAACTCCAAACAGATCGGGCGGTAAAGATGGAGTCGGTACCGATCCAAACTTCCCGGGATAAAGACCCAGATCAGGAATACAGAGTTCTGCTAACGTCCAAGAGGAAAGTCACCGAGCTGATGAGCAGCTGCTCCGAGGTTTTACGAAGCGCCTTGGACGGACAGCCGGAGATTTCCGAGGAGACCCGAAGAGTTTTACTGGAGGAGCTGCTGGCCGTGAGTCCCGCCGTTTTCAGCTGAATTTACGATCCACGGCGGTTTATCCTGCTTTATCAAACAGCTTCAAACTTGTCGCTTGAGGAAAACTTCTGGATCTATTGCTGCTAATATTCGGCACCAGAACCAGCTCGAAAAAAAATCATATTTAACAGTTAATTTAAAAACCCAGAGGTGTCAGAAATGGTGCTCCAGCATTCCCATGAAACAGGAAGATCAAGAACAACTGAGAGCAGCAAGACAGTAGTTATGTTTCTATTTTATGCCTAATCTGGATCATGACCAGGTTGTTAACTTTAAATACTCCTTTAAAACACTGAAAGCTGGGAGATGAGTTGAGGAGAACCACATCAGGCGATGGTGTCAGGATGCTTCCCTGAAAATCCTTCCTTTGGAGGTTTTCCAGGTTTGTCCCGTTTGGATGAGCCTGTAGGAACCAAATGTCCCTCCTGGTCTGGTGGGAAGGTTTTACTGAGCTGGAAAACATCCATTTAAGGCTGGGCGATATAATCTAAAACGATATCTATTCCGATATATTCTTTATATATATATATATGTATATGTATGTATATGTATATATATGTATGTATATATATATGTATGTATATGTATATATATGTATGTATATATATGTATATGTATATGTATATATATGTATGTATATATATGTATATATATATGTATATATATGTATATATATATATATATGTATATGTATATGTATGTATACGTATATGTATATGTATGTATATGTATATGTATATATATGTATATATATATGTATATGTATATATGTATATATATATGTCAAAATGACTGTTAATGAATATTTTCACTTTCCAGATTGCAGCACAACAACAACTTCAAAAAAGGTTTAGAATGCCATTTAAAGAACATTTATTGTGCAAAATGTATTTAAAAATATTCACAACACCAAAATGCAACACAAAAATTCTCACAACATAAAGATGAAGATATTTTAAATAAATTAAAAGCTAAATGTTATGAAAACACAAATTTCAAAATTGTCTGGTTACTTATTTATAAATTTAATATCGCACAAAAATAAAGCTGCACGTATTTGAATTAAAAATGCTTCAAGTTCAACAGTTTTTTTTATCCATTAAATGGAAAACAAAAAATATAAACTTGCAATATGTATGTAAGACGAACACTGAACATCAGTATTTATCCTCCTTGAGGGCAGCTTGATGATGACATCATCATAATGCGCCATCGTGGTAGGCCGGTATAGACAACAGCTCTAGATCTTGAGATAAACAAGAAGTTTTCCTGCTCCAAGTGGATGTCAGTGACCGATCAGCCGGGTTCTGTTGTTGTTCCTCTCTTGGATTGTTTGGAAGGTTCTCCTCCCTCCTTAAAGAACCAGGCTTCTGTTTGGATGGTTGCAGAACTTTGAAGCGGCTGTGAGGCTCAACGTGTTGGTGGATGGACAACCTTGGCACGAGGCTCCAGATCTAGAAGGTGGGTGGGTCACCTCCTCCAGACCAGGATCTGATTCAGGAAACTTGTTTTATTTTAACACTGACTTCCTCAACAGATGAAGAGGCTCTGGATCTGGAAAGCCTTCTGGACGACACCATCCTGGAGACCACCAGGAGGCGCCGCTCATACCCCAAAAGGATCCTTCCTCATGTGGTTCACGCCCTAAAGGCTGAGCGTAAAATCCTGGTTGGTTCACATTTCTTCTTCTTCTCTGATGGTGTTGGTCATGTTGTCAGGATTCTACGACAGAGTGTAGATAAAAGAAACAACATTCAGGGTAAATTCCTACCGAAAAACAGATTAATTTCACATATTTACAAGAAGAAGTTAGGAAGTTCTGTGATGTTGAAAAGTTGTCAATTTGCGAAAACAAAAACTCAGAAATCTCCATGATAAAAAAGCATAAATTAGTTATATTTTCTGACATTGTAACGTCTGGGATTTTGAAGGAAAAACATATATATTTATCAGAAAAAAACCCCAGAAGGTTGCCAAGATTTTTTTAAATCAGATATTTCCGACAGAAAATGCCAGTCCAATAAGATTTAAGTATTAAATGTGCATCTGGATATTTTCAAAAGTGTCTCTCCCGTTCGAGGCGTTCAGAGTCTCATCTAAACCCGGGAGAAATCGTTTTGATCCGGGAAAAGAGACGCATGAACCGCAAAAATGTACATTTAACACTTAAATCTTATCGCACTGGCATTTTCTGTCGGAAATAACTGATTCTCAACAAATTTCAGTTTTTTTTTTCCTGATACATTTTGGAGTTTTTTCCCCGTTGTAAATGTCTGACTTTACAATGTCAGAAAATATCTTAAATATCAAAATTTATGCCTTTTTAATCATTGAAATTTATGACTTTCTGAGTTTGCAAATGTGCAACTTTTCAACAGAGAATTTCTGAGGTCTTTCTTTAAAATATTTGTAATAGAAAAATTTCTGAGTTTTAACTTGAAAGTTTTAAAATGTTGACTTTTCTAAATCAGAGATTTTCATAGTTTGTTTTTTTCCTGGAAAATACATTAAATTAATCTAAAAATCTGAATTTTTTTTGGGTGCGGAAACTTACTCCAAAATATTTTAATACTAATACTCTGTCATATATTTCAGCCCAAGAATAATTTTTAAGGGGAAATGAAGGCGGGAACCAATAAGCAAGTCTTAAATGAACCTTTAAACTGCTGGGAAAGTAAGAATAAAGTAGCAGGAAAGTGAGTCCTGCTACACTACCGGCTGTATTACACACGGGCCTCAGAAATAAATGCAGATTTTCATCCATTGGTTTAATTATTCTGTTGAAATGAAAATGCTTATAACTGATCAGTCTGTTTTTGTTTCAGGGCTTGTTGGAGAGCTCCATCCAACCTGAAGACCTGCAGAAGCATCCGGATCAAGGTCGGCCCCTTGTTCTGCTCTCTGGATCCGTTTCTATGATCTTTGATTGTTTTTTAAGGGTTGAGAATAAATACTTCATAGGTAATAATGGGACAAATCATTAAACATGAGCTGCAGGGATTCTGAAGCAAACTTCATTTAAATCTGAACGTCTCGTTAATTCATCTGTAGTCCACATTATCACCAGCAGAGGGCGCTGTCTGCAAGAAAGAAAATGCTTCGAAACTAAACAAAACGAGTCGGTTTATCAGTTTTCTTTACTCAAATCTAACATCAGAATATTTTAGAACTGTTTAAACTAAATTAAGTAAAAAGTCTGGCCTTGTTTCCAAGGAAGCGTAGCAGAGGCTACATGCTGTCCGACCCTGAGCCCAGTTCAGCTGACCGAGCCGCTCCTCCACCGGCGCTGGCAGGGAGGAAGAAGTCGGGGCTGCAGACATGTGAAAGTTTCACTGCTGCTGAAGGGAAATCCTGAAATGTTTCAGCACTTCTGGTTCACCTTTCTCAGGAGACGGAGGAAACGGACGTAGCTGCAGGTCACCTTGGCAACAGGAACGGTTTATCTGCACAGGTCCGACTGATCCGGCGACAGAACAGTTTTCTGGATCATCGGGAACTTCAGAGGGCCGAGCTGAGGCTCTAATCCGAGGT